>BSBK01010594.1:0-125000 GCA_027943335.1 Chamaecyparis obtusa | reverse complement strand
AAATTGTTTTATGAAAAATATGTAGGAAAAGAGTATTTGTGCTACCTTTCTATAAAAAAAAAAGAAATAATGAATTTCAATATACACAGATCAAGTTAGAGTGGATCCAAGTGACCCTATGTCTAAATTATAGTTACTGTCACTTTAGAACTTAATACACTATGAAATATTGACCCAAAATGAATGAAACCAATTGCATCCCTCAGATATTGAAGTTAAAAATATAATATTGAAATACCTACATCATTATCATATTTTAAAAAAAAAGTTATGCTGATCCAAGTGACAGTAACTCCTTAAAAACAACATTTTTCACACAAACCAATTTTTGAAGGAGAAGGAAAAATGAATTTAAATGAATTTTATTTTATTTTTAAAAAATATTTAGAAACTAAAAATAAAATTCTAAAAGACTCTAGTTTACATCATCTTCAAATTCCTAATAGTTTTGCGGTAAGAAGTGTTTGAAAGTGAAGTTTGTTCTTACAATGTTGATCTTTGTGTCAAAGTTGGCCAAAAAGTAGGACACACTATTGTGGGACTAGGGCATCTACAATCATGGATGTAATAGTCAACCATACATTTCTAAAGGGCTATGCTATAGGGCTTGTGCACTCAGAAAGATACTACAAGAGGAAGAGGACACCATGTTTTACTAATTTGTTTGTTCCATGTGTAGATATAGAAAAAGCTTTGACACTTTTTCTTGCCATCAACTAGATAATAGAAATCCTGAGAGGATGGCCCTCCCTAAAAAGAGGGACATCCTCAAGGATTTCTATTGTCTAGACAATAGCAGTGAAATTTAAGCTAAGTGAATAAGGAATATCCATGGAGCAGTCATGAGATCATGAAGACAGAATAATGAAGCATGAAAGCATGGAAGTGAAGAAAAGAGATCAACACAAAAGATAAAGGAACAAATCTGCATCATTTCTACATATTCATGGCATGGAGTGTGTTTTAATTTGCATTGTGAGATAACTAAAAGAGGCTATAGTTGGTGAAGTAATAGCCCGATGGCTCTTAAGGATAGCATATCATCATGTGGAACAATGATTAAATAGTATGCAGTCAAACCAATGAGCCATAAACACCAGACAATGTGTTATCAAATGGATCACACTGAATATCACTGAGATAGCACTTTATCAAATGAAGATCAATAGATGCAATGTCAATATGGTGTGATAGTAGCAAATGGAACCACAAGATCTCATACCAATGAACACAAACCAATACCATTAAACAATAATGACCAAATAAACATGTGCCTTCAACATGTAGAGAATGGGAACATAGAAAGGAGCACAATGCCTTCAACATGTAGAGAATGAGAACATAGGAAGGAAAATAGTGCCTTCAACATATAGAGAATGAGAACGTAGAAAACATGGGCCTTCAAATACAGAATAGTGAATACCGACAGAGAAATCAATAGTTGATAATCAAACATAGAGTAGTAGGTACAAGCTTCACACTAAGCATCAACAAAAGAAATCAATGATGTTCATAGTAATAACATCAAAAGACATAGCGCCATGGAATCAAGATAACACCATTGTTTCATGTTTCAACTCATCAATATCATGCTATATCAAATGCAAAGGGGATATCAAATCATCCTCATGGTTTATCAAGAGAGTAGCAACAAATTACGGTGCCATTCAATTCAAAAACAGTGAGCTCAAGCAATGCATCCATGAGTATAATAAATAGTAAACTACAGTTGTAGCTCATAGGCTCTAAGAAGTGATCTTATGAGCATCTAAGCAGCATGAAAATAAGGCACAAGCCAAGGGTATGATGCCATGGTTCTCATAAATAAATAAAGTATGATAGAATAAATAATATAGACCACAACTCATGGGTCAATAATAGTAGCAATGCGCAGTGCCCTCACAAACTATCAAAGTATAGGGCACGACACCATGAGAATAGTGCTTGAAGGAAATGATAAACATGTAGCAATTAAAACCATGAAGAGAAGATGCCCTAGTTCAAGAATGGGCTATAGCAGAGAATTAAACTAGTAAAATGTCAAATATAAACTCTACCAATATGCTCTTGAAACATATGAAACATTAGTGACAATTTCAATACAAATCGAGGATGCAAAAACACCAAGAGATGGAGGAAATACAAAACTCAACTTCACAGTTTATACAATGCCAATCATAAACAATAAACAACACAATGGTGTGTATCAACAGGGAGAATGAAATGCAAAGGAGATGCTACAATGTTATGGCTCATGGGTTGAGGTCTTAAAAACTAATGGAGGTCAAGAAAATAACTCACGGGCCCAATAATCAAGATGTAAAACAAAGACAATGCCAGCTATTGAATGACTAGATAAAAAAAATTATATCATGAGCATATACAATATATCATAGGCTCAATAAATGTCTAAACAGTAAACACAAATGCCCAAGTTCGAGCATAGGCTATGCATAGAAAGGGAAATAACCAGTAAACAAGTTATGATAGCATTGATCTATGCTAAAACTAGTGATTCAAAACTCAATATGCAGAGAATGAGAAGCAAAACAATGAAAACCAAAGTGCTCACCTAGATCAATGCTATGAAGAGGGAAAAAACCAAGAGTTTCCAAATCCAACTTGAGTTCAAAAGCAAAAAGCCAGTGCAAATGGCAAGTTTCCCCAATGAGCAGCAGTGAATGATATACTTAAATAGCATCTTCTTTTTGGATCGGTTTTCTCAGGATAATGGTGTTTAATTAATAAGTTTTCCCCCTTCTTTTGGGTTGAGAAATTTTTTTAATTAAATATTTAATATTTGATGCTAGGATCTTTTACATGAGGAGTGGGTTTATTTAGGATGTAAAGGTTATTAAATATGTTTTCCCCTAAATTTGGTTGAGAAAAATTTATTTACATAGTAAATTAAATGTTTTAAATCCATATATATTTAAGGCATGGGTTAAAGAGGGGAAAGTATTTAAATGTAAAAATCATTGCTTGCATTATTGTAAGATATTGACAAATGGTGTTTTTATAAATCATTTGTCAAAATATCATTTATAGAGCATGATTTAGAGGGGATAGGGTAGACTTTGATGGCTTATCCTTTTTAGGATTTTCACTTTTCTTCTACCCCTACAAATCCTGGAATCTGACATCCAGATTTAAGAAGCATCTTCATGGGCCTACATGCAAATTTTTTTCCATTTTTGGTGAGGTGTAGGGTCAGGAGTAGAAATTATTAGGTTTAGTTTATATATCTCTCACTTAGGTGATTGAGGTTAGTTCTTCATTCTCTCTCACTTGGAGGTGAATGTTTGTAGCTCTAGAGAAGCAAGCTATATTTTGGCTCCTTTCAATTCAGTACATGAAAATTATCCTTCTTATTCCTACTATTTTGTGAGTTATTTGGTGGGTTTTATATCATTTTTTTGTGATTAAAGTTAGTCCTTTACCTGATATTTTGTTCATTTAGATGCTCATAAACACTTTTTATCTCCTAAAGTACTAATTTGTGTGCATTTGAAAGTATTTGGGGTTGTGGAATTCATTTTCCCTTCTCATTTAGAACCAACACCTTGTAATTTCTATGGGAAAAATTAGAATTAGGGATAAGTTGTGATGTTTAGGTTATGTTTTGAATCACATTGTGAGTTTGTTTTCAGTTTGTTGATCCATCCAAATTTGGTTAATCACCTAGGTTTAGTTTCATTTATTTCAATTTCATGCACTGTCTCTCCATTTTCCTCCAAGTTAGTTAAGTTTCAAGGTGATTCAAGGGGAAGCTGACCCCTAATCCAGAGGTCTACTTTCTGATAGGTGACCCACAACCTGAAAGTAGTCCCATGTTTCACATGATTGCTAGTTTCTACACATAGCCATATTCGGGTGCAATCCTTAGTGATAACTATTTTTGGCATTCCCGGTGGGAAAAGTAATGTTTCCCATCATTCACTGAGATTTTGGTGTGATGCTTAGTGCAATCAACCTTTAGAGGTAGTTTTTTCCAAACACCATGGAGACTCTGAGAAAAATCTATTGGTTTAAGCAGGAGGGTCTCATAAAATATCCTTTTTACTAGCTCAATTAATGAGTAAGCATGTCAATTCCTAATTCATATTCACCCTATCACCCCCCATATCATGAGAAAGCTACCCATGTGTCATCATTCATGCCATATCAAGCTATCCAAGCAACAACATATAGCCAAAATGGCCCACTAATAGAAAATTACTAGCATACACCACCATACCCTCCCACCCAGCATCAAGAATCTTAGCAACATTCTTATGAAACACCCTATGGGATCACCAATACAATCCTTGGAATTAGTCCAACAACACTTTAGATATGAAATCCAATGATTGGTTGGAAAATTTTTGTGAAGAAATGAGCTCTTTCATGAAAGATTATGACATAGGGGCAGGGTAGATACAAGCAGAATTGAGTCCACTTGAATCAACCAACAAGCCCTGCTCAGAGTTACACAATGGAAGAAATATAATATCACATGAAAATAATGATATCACAATGGATATGAGACAATCAACTGGCAGCAACAATAGAGAATTATATTATTTCTTTCAACATGCTCGGCTATGAGGCCTTCCGGGTTTCGGCCTTATACTATGAAAATTCTGAATTTAGAGTCTCATCTCCCATCCTATCTTTGTCTCCAATGATGTATCTTGATAATTATGTTTTTAATACCTTCTTCATTCCCTACTACATCAATCTAGACCCCTTATATAGCCAGCTAAGCCATAGGTCGGCCAGTCAGGCATTTAATTACATTATAGGTCCAGTCTCAAAGATTTAAACCGAAACTAATGCTAGACTGAATATAAATTGATGCACCTTTAGATTTAGGTCCTCACATGACCTAAAAAAATTCCTTTAATTTTTCAAGGCCCATATGATCACACGTAAGTGCGCAAGAAGAAACACCACATGTTACACCAAAAAACTGGCAGAAAATAGGTCCTAAGGAAAAATGGGCATAACATTTTACTCATAATGAATTAGGGCTTGTGCTCTTGGTAAATTATAGTAATTTATGTCCTCTAAAATTAATTAAGATCTAAAAGGCTGATTCCTTATGGATCAGGATCACCAACATGAACAATCAGCACCAAAACTGCAGGAAAATGTGGTTCCAATGGCAAGAAAAATAGTTGTAACTTTGAAATTGTCCATCCAAACTTTATGTGCTCATAGGAGAAGGTTCAAAAATAGGTCCTAAAAATAATTTAAGCTTCACACACAATGAAACTATCAAATGAAAATATTATAAAGAAAACAATAACGAACAGGTACAAAAATCAGGAAATGTTTTTGGTTGATGCAAGATTGCTCCAAGACCCAAGATGCTCCTACATCACACACCTGGGGTAGATAAAGAACTGATTTCAACATCACAAAATACTCATATTCTAACCTAAATCATAAAGATCCAACTCAGCTTGTGTAATCCATGAACTATCTTCAACTGGCTTGTTCTTCCACTGAACTAGTTATTCCATGTAGTCTTTTCCTCTTGTACTCTTGCCAACTCTGCTATTCAAAATCTTCTCAATGCTATCTCTATTTTTCTTTAGATAGTCTAGATCATCTTAAATCTCATCATTTTATTCAAAGTACTCAAATATATGAGCAATGTTGAATATAGGTGATATATCCATGTCCTCTGGCAATTCCACTGTCAAACTTCTTCATTTTTAGCTTGTTGTAGGTACCAACTAGAAATCTATTCTTTTTAAAATGAATCATAACCTCATCTCCAAATTCAATATATTTATGTCTCCTTCTCTTGTCTTCTCTCTATTTATATTTCATATTACTGTCCTCCAAATTCCTTTTAACTTCATCATGCAAAGTTCTCATGTATTCTAAAAAATGATCAGCTTCAACACTTCTTCTAGTCTCAATAGGTAAATCTCTCAACTCTGTGGTTCCCTTAGGATGAAATCTAGTAACAATCTCAAATGGTGTCTTCTTAGTGCGTCTATTCACAAAATTATTATATGCAAACTCTTCTTGTGCCAAAATCAAATCCTAATTAGTAGGCTTATCTCCAGCTAAACATCTCAACAAGTTTCCCAAACTTCTATTCACAACTTCAGTTTGTCCATCTCTCTGAGGGTGAAATGTAGAACTACACTTCAAATCAGTATTCATCTTCTTCCAAAGTGTTCTCCAATAATAACCAGTAAACTTTGTATCTCTGTCTGAAACAATAGACTTAGGAAAACCATGCAAGCTTACCACTTCCTTGAAGAATAATTTAGCTACATGTAATGCATCAGATGTATTCTTACAAGGTATGAAATGAGCCATCTTAGAAAATCCATCAACCACTACCAAAATAGAATCATTACCTCTTTGAGTTCTAGGAAATCCAAGAAAAAAGTCCATACTCACATCTTCCCAAGGTCTATCAGGTAAAGGAAAAGGTGTATACAATCCCAAATTCTGACTAGTTCCTTTTGCTACTTGACAAATTCTGTAACCTCTAACCATTCTCTATACATCTCTATAAATCTATTGCCAAAAGTATATTTCTGAAATCAAATTCACAGTCTTATCAATCCCAAAATGTCTAGCAAGTCCACCACTATGTTTCTCCTTTATTATGTTTTCTCTCATAGACCCTCTAGGTATGCACAACTTAATTCCTTTAAACAACATGTCTTCTTGAATGAAATAATCAGTCCACTTATCACTCACCGTGTGTTCCTTACAAGCTTTCCAAGGTTCTACAAAATCAATGTCAGTCTCATACAAACACTTCAAATCATCAAAACCAAGTACCTCAACTCTTATCTCTATTAGCAAACTTCTTCTTCGGCTCAAGGCATCAGCAACCTTATTTGACTGTCCACTCTTATGCTTTAATGAAAAGGAAATTTTTTGCAAGAACTCAACCCACTTCATATGTCTCTGATTTAACTTATTCTAACTTCCTAAATACTGCAAAGCTTTATGGTCAGTATACAACACAAAATCTTTAGGCATCAAACAATGTCTCCACTTCTTCAAAGCTTGAACAATAGCATAGAATTCTTGGTCATAAATTGAATATTTTCTCTTAGCATCATTCAACTTTTCAATAAAGAAAACTATAGGTTTTCCTTCTTGACTCAAAATAGATCCAATTGCACTTCCACTAGCATCACATTCAACTTGAAAAACCTTACTGAAATCAGACAAAGCAAGTGTAGGCAACTCTACAATTCTTTGTTTCAATGTTTCAAAACTCTTTTGTGCTCCATGTGTCCATTTGAAATCCTTTTTATACCTCTCATAGTTTTAGTCATAGCATTACAAATAGAACTAAAATTTCTGATGAACTTCCTATAAAAACAAGCCAATCCATGAAATGATCTTAGCTCTCCAACATTCTCTGGTTTAGGCCAATCAAGTATAGCTCTTACTTTCTTAGGATCCATCTTCAATCCATTGGTTGAAATTACAAAACCAAGGTGCACAATCTCTTCTTTCATAAATGAACATTTCTTCAAATTAATCAGCAACTTTTCTTCCTTCAATCTCTACAATACTTGTCTAATATGTTCAAGATGTTCCTCTTTACTCTTACTGAATATCAAAATATCATCAAGATATACAATCACAAACTTACACAAGAATCTTTTTAGAACTTCATTCATTAGCCTCATGAAAGTACTAGGTGCATTAGTCAAACCAAAAGGCATAACCAACCATTCATACAAACCTTCATTAGTCTTAAAAGTAGTTTTCCATTCATCCCCCTCTCTGATCCTAATCTGATGATACCCACTTTTCAAATCAATCTTTGTGAAATACTTTTCTCCACTTAAACTATCCATTATGTCATCCATCCTAGGCAAAGGAAATCTATACTTTACTATTATCTTGTTTATAGCTCTGGAATCAGTGCACATTCTCCATTCTCCATTCTTTTTAGGTGCTTATATAGTAGGTACTACACAAGGACTCAAAATTTCCCTAATCAAACCTCTTTCAATAAATTCTTGCACTTGTCTATTCAATTCAGTCTTTTCATCAGGTGTCAACCTATGTGGTGCTTTATTAGGCAAACTAGCTCCAGGTATCAAATCCATATAGTGACTTATACTTCTCATAGGTGGTAAACCATCAGGTACATTATGAGAAATGATGTCATGAAATTCATTCAACAAAGGCTTAACCTTAGGTGCATGTTCTAACTCATCTTGTTTCTCAGTCTTTCTTGGAATTAAAGCAAATCAAACATTTTGTTCTTTCATTTCTCTTGAAAACTTTTTACCATCAACCAAACATACTCAGACTGTGGTACCGTGACCTTCATCAAACTTCTCTATCAAAGGAAATAACACTTGTTTCTTTCCATCCATCCAAATAGTATATTGATTCAATCTACCATCATGCAAAGCTTTCCTATCATACAACCAAGGTCTACCCAAAAGAATATGAAAACAATCCATAGGCATAATATCACACAAGACTTCATCATCATAATTCCCAATTTTGAATTTCACAAGGCATTGTTCACTTACAAGTAGTTTATGCTCCTTCTGGATCCAAGCAATATGTTAAGGCTTAGGATGTTTCAATCTCTACAACAGTAACTTGTCAGCCAGCTCTTTGGATGCCAAATTATCTGAACTTCCACTATCAATGATTACCTTGCAACATTTATCAGCGATCTTACATCTGGTTTTGAATAAAATTTTCCTCAAAATAGGTTCCTCATCAGCTTCTTCATTCCACAAGATCCTTCTTAGCATCAAGTTCTCACCATGTTCAAGTTCATTAGACATTTCTTCAACTTCTTCACAAGCCAAATTATTTCTACCATTACCTCTAGTCTTCTTTCCAGAGTTAGTACATTCAAAATCTCTATGTCCTTCTTCACCACATTTGTAACAAGTACCTTTAAACCAAGATTTATCTTCTCTTTTACCATTATTGTTATTCCTAGAGTAACCAGTATAGCTACCTCTAGAGTAATTACCTCTTTTAGCAGGTTCATCTTTCCATCCTTTCTCTTGTGCTGCATTGTCAGATCTACTACTTTCTCCATAAGATCTACCTCTACTTCTTTGAAATCTGCCACCTCTTCCTCTTTGTCTTTGTTCATGTTTCTTTGTCAATCTTTCTTCAACCTTCAAAGCAAATTGGTATGCTTCTTCCACACTATCAATTTTCACATAGCTGATCTCATCTTGAATAGATGTCCTCAGGCCATTCATATATCTAGCCACTTTCTCAACTTCATCATCCACATGTCCAGATCTGATATCCAATTTGTAAAATTCCTCAGTATATTCTTTCACACTCATGTCCTTTTGTCTTAGATTTTGCATTTTTCTCATCAAACTAACTTGGTAGTCAGCTGGAAGAAACTTCTTCTTCATCTTTCCAATCATCTTCATCCATGTCTTGATCTTTTCTTTTCCTCTCTTCTGTCTCTCAATTTGAAAATGATCCCACCAAAGAGATGCATGTCCTTTCAACTTTGTGACTGCTATCTTAACCTTCTTATTATCAGGATTAACTTCATACTCAAAGTATTTATCCATCTTAGAGATCCAATCCAAAAGTGCATCGATCTCAAGTCTTCCATCATAGCAAGAAACTTCAACCACAGGTCTAGAGTTAGCCTTAGACAAAACTCTCAAAAGTATTTCCTCATCTTGTTGAACTTTAGGTTCAACATTAGGTGCTACTTCTTCTTCTTCATCACTAACATCTTCAATATGTGCTCCTCTTCTTTGGGCTATCTCTACAGCTTCAAGCCTAGTTGCAATCTGCCTCAACATATCCATGATAGCATTATCATTTCCTCTAGCACGAACCATCTTGACAATTAGGCTCCAAAAAGATCATAACCTTCTACAAGTTATAGGTTAGATCTTAGATCTTCCACCCTACAACCAATCCAATAAGGTTCTCCACAATCCAATCCACAAGAAAGAACTCGCTCTGATACCACTTGATGTAGGGGCAAGATAGATACAAGCAGAATTAAGAAGATTTGAGTCCACTTGAATCAACCAACAAGCCCTACTCAGAGTTACACAATAGAAGCAATATAATATCAAATGAAAAAAATGAGATCACAATGGATATGAGACAATCAACTGGCTGCAACAACAAAGAATTATATTATTTCTTTCAACATGCCCAGCTGTGAGGCCTTCCAGGTTTCGGCCTTATATAATGAAAATTATGAATTCAGAGTCTCAGATCACATCCTATCTTTGTCTCCAATGATGTATCTTGATAATTATGTTCTTACTACCTTCTTCATTCCCTACTACATCAATCTAGACCTCTTATATAGCCAGCTAAGCCACAAGTCATCCAGTCAGGCATTTAATTACATTATAGGTCCAGTCTCAAAGATTTAAACCAAAGCTAATGCTAAAATGAATATAAATTGATGCACCTTTTGATTTAGGTCCTCAAATGACCCAAAAAAATTCATTTAACTACCCAAGGCCCCATATGATCACACGTAAGTGCGCAAGAAGAAACACCACATGTTACACCGGAAAACTGGCAGAAAATAGGTCTCGGGGAAAAATGGGTATAAATTTTTACTCATAATTAATTAGGGCTTGCGCTCTTGGGAAATTATATTACTTTATGTCCTCTAAAATTCATTAATATTGAAAATTCTGATTCCTTATGGATCAAGATCTCCAACATGAACAATCAGCACCAAAACTGCAGGAAAACACAGTTCCGACAGCAAGGAAAACAACTGTAACTTTGAAACTGTCCATCCAAACTTTATGTGCTCATAGGAGAAGGTTCCCAAATAGGTCCTTGGAGTAATGTAAGCTTCTCACACCATGAAACCATAAAATGCAAATATTATAAAGAAAGCAATAGAAAATAGGTACAAAAATTAGGAAATGTTTTTGGTTGATGCAAGATTGCTCAAAGACCCAAGATGCTCCTGCATTAGATTATATGGAGATGATGACTCAGAAGGAAGAGATATCAAGGTAGTATATGGAGGTGGTGAACTTCTCAAGGAAGCTAGAAGACAAGATATCAATTCATGGGTAGACCCTTGAATAGAAGAACCAACAAGAAAATGTTTATGAGGGAAATCTTGAAGATCATCAAGAAGTAATAAGGGTCATCTATCTGATAGCTACAAAAATTGAGGAGGATCTCTGAAAAGAGTTAGCCAAAAATGATGAATTTCATGATCATGAGAAAAATACACTTGCTAGATAGATTGTAGAAAAGGATCAATTGATTAAGGATATGTTGGCACAAGCACCAAGGCAAGGAGATCAAGTAGTCACTACTTCCCCAGTACGATAAATTTCACCAGATCCACTAGAGGGCAATGAAAACTTAGTGTATTCTTGGAGACCCTCTAGACCATGTATTTGGGTTTTTAAATGCCAAGTATCTTTAAAAAGGAGATACAGGAGGAGGTGCCTCATGTGGCTAAGAAGGAGGCTACTCTTGTGTGTCCAAAGTCCCAAGGAGATGCAAGCCTGGAGGAAGAGGACCTAGAAGCTTTGTAGACCAAATAGGAGAATCACAAGGTTCAAATTCCAAGTTTCTTGCCTGGCAAGTCCCCTAGCACTTCTATTGAAATTCCAAGATTTAGGATTTTTCCTTTAGTTTAGAATATTAGGAAACATGAGCCTAATATCCATGCATTTTTAGAGCCTACTCATGACCCCATCCCATATTTCTAGTCACCCCATTCTTTTCCTATAGAGGATACATCTAAAGGATTTTCCTTCCAAAGTGACAATGAGCCCATCCTACAATAGATAAAGCCTTATGAGCCAATTCCTAAAGAGACCCTTACACCTCATAGCATTTCAGGCCACCAAGAAGAAGATATTTTTTGTCTTTTAGGTGTACTTTTTCATGATGACCATGAGGAGCAAGTAGATTTGTTACATAATGATGGACTAGAGCAGCAAGAGAAGGATCAGGGACCAAGTGAATAAGGTGAGATCCTAACTAATTTATTTGAGGATGAGCCTTCTTATATTGAGCAAGAAGAGGTAATACAAGATTTACTAGTTGAGCTCACTGACTATGATAAGAAAGATGATATTATTGTGGATAACTTAGAGCAACAAGAAGATTTTGACTCTAAACCTATCTGTAATAAAGTGGTTGAAGACTCTCAAGAATCATGTTCCCTTGACCATGAGGAGGGGCTAGCGACTATTAAGGACCTAAAGCAATTTGATAGCTTTGATGAGTTACCAACTGTTCCAGTTGAAGAAGAGGATGATCCTCTAACACCAAAACAATAATTGGTGTGGCAAGCTATCATGGAGGGGAAAATTTTTTATTAGCATGCTAAGGTCATTTATAAGGTGCATACTAAGAAATAGAGGCCTAGATTCATACTCTCAAGATGATGTCTTATTAGATACCTTTCTCAGGTAGGGGAAAATGAGACATCCATAATTGAGGATTCAATGGAGGATGATATCAAAGATCCATTTCTTGATGACCAAGAGCTTATTCAGTCTTATCAACCTCCCTTAGAAGATAACACCTATGATCTAATCAAGGTTAGTAATATGCACTACCAATTTCAAAAGTGGATATGCCAAGTAGTTCAGTTTGTTTTTGTGTTCCATATCCTCCTTGTTGGCATCAAATGTGAAAATTATAATGCCCTAAGGAGGATGGGAAGTTATTTCAATAGTTTTGTCAATGGATTTGTTTGACCAGTTTACTGATACTGGTTAGAGTAGGGTAGGGTAGAAGTTTCAGTTTTCCATTTTCCCTAAGTGCTTCAGCACAAGCTTGTTTTCAATTTTAGTTTTAGATTTGTTGGAGAGAAGGAGGTTGTTTTGGTTGGGAGCCAAGTTTAGCTTTGAGGCTTAAGGACTCTATGCCAAATGGATGCAAAGGCAACTGGTTAATGGTGCTTAGCAGGAAAGCACTCAGTTGAGGTCACTAGAATGTTATCATATTTTTACTCATTTGTTGATTAGAGACCTAAATACTAGATGAGGCTACTGTACCCTTGTTTGTATTATTAGATGATCTTTTTAGATTTGGGTTCATTTCATGAAAAGATACATGAAAAGGTTCATTTAATTACGGTGTCATTCATTTCAAAAGTAGTGAGCTCAAGCAATGCATCCATGAGTATAATAAACATTAAACTATAGTCCTAGCTTGCAGAATGTAAGCAGTGATCTTATGAGTATCTAAGAAGCATTAAAATAGGGCAAAGGCCGAGCGTATGATTCCATGGATCTCATAAATAAAGCAAGTATGATAGAATAAAAAATAAGACCACAGCTCACGGGTCAATAACAATAGCAATGCATGGTGCCCTCACAAACTATCAAAGTATAGGGCACGACACCATGAGAATAGTGCTCCAAGGAAGTGATAAACATGAAGCAATGAAAACCATGAAGAGAAGATGCCCTAGTTCAAGCATGGGCTGTAGCAGAGAATTAAAGTAGTAAAATGTTAAATATAAATGCTACGATATGCTCTCAAAACACAAGAAACATCAGTGACAATTTCAATACCAATTGATGATGCAAAAACACCAAGAGGTGGAGGAAATACAAAACTCAAGATCATGGTTTATACAATGCCAATCATCAATAATAAACAAAATAATTGTATGTATCAATAGAGAGGATGAAATGCAAAGGAGATGCTAAAATGTTATGGCTCACGAGTTGAGGTCCTAAAAACCAATGGAGGTGAAGAAAATAACTCATGACCCAAATAATCAAGATGTGAAATAGAGACAATGCCATCTATCAAATGAACTAATAAAACAATGATATCATGAGCATATACATTAGATCACAGGCTCAATAAATGTCTAAACAGTAAACACAAATGCCCAAGTTCAAGCATGAGCTATGCATAGAAAGGGAAATAACTATTAAACAAGCTATGATAGCATTGATCTATGCTAAAACTAGTGATTCAAAAATCAATATGCGGAGAATGAGAAGATAAACAAAGAAAACTAAAGTGCCTACCTTGATCAATGCTATGAAGAGGGAAAAAACCTAGTATTTCCAAATCTAGCTTGAGTTCAAATACAGAAAGCTAGTGCAACTAGGAAGTTTCCCCAATGAGTAGTAGTGAAGGATATACTTTTAGCATCTTTTTGGGTCAATTTTCTCAAGATAATGGTGTTTAATTAATAATTATTTCCCCTTCTTTTGGGTTGAGAAACATTTTTAATTAAATATTTAATATTTGATGCTAGGATCTTTTACATGAGGAGTGGGTTTATTTAGGATGTAAAGGTTATTAAATATGTTTTCCTCTTAATTGGGTTGAGACCTATTTATTTACATAGTAAATTAAATGTTTTAAATCCACATATATTTGAGGCATGGGTTAAAGAGGGGAAATTATTTAAATGTAAAAATCATTTCTTGTATTATTGTAAGATATTGACAAATGGTGTTTTTATAAATCATTTGTCAGAATATCATTTGTAGACTATGATTTTGAACCTATTACCTATCTTGAAAGGCTGAAACATTCAAACATTAGACCAATCTAACATGTTCATGAACTAAAAATAGCATAAGACATGAAAACAAAACCAAAGCCACCTCAAAATTGTTGCTAAAAACAAGTGCTATAGAGCAAATGTTTGATTTGCTTCAATTAGAGGGATGTGGGTGTGCTCTCAAATGCATGGAGAGGGATTTATGGTGATGCATAAATGATGAGAAAAACTTGAAATATGAACTAAGATTAATCCATTAAGCTATTCTAAGATGTGTTAGAAAACATGAAAAACATGAAGAAATCTAACAATTAAGATGTATGCTAAGATGATCTAGCTAAAAATGCTCATGATAGCAATGCATAAATGATAAAAACTAAGCTAATAATTTGCTCTTGGAAGAAGGAGTATTTATAGGATTTCCTAAGGGCTTGGGTTAGGAGGATAGGTTAGAGTTTGGGGTAAGGTTAGGGGTTGAGTCAAGGGGATAAGGATGAAGACTTTCTAGAAGAGTCTAGGCTTTCTAAGGATAAATATGAAATTTAGGAGATAAATAAAGATTTATTTATCTCAAAAGCTTTAATGAGTTTGAGGCTCATTAGGGGAAGGGTTATCTCCTTCTGACAAGTGTCATAAGGGGATTGGGTTGAAAGATGGGAGGAATGTGCACAATTTGGAAAATGTGCCTAAGGTCAAAAGGTGTAAGAAAGGGGTGAGGGGCTTCTTAAATGCACCATAAATGCATGTAAGAGGGATAAGGAGGCCTTAAATGCCTTCAATGCATGTAAGAGAAGCATCTAGAAGTTTGTTGACTTTGGGTCAAGCTTAGGAGTTGGCTAACCTTGTTTAGGGAATGTGACAAGGTTAGGGGGAGGATTAGGATTAGGATTAGGGGATTTTAGGATTAGGATGGGTGAAGAGGTTGGGTTGAGAAGTTTCTAGAAGAGTCTAGAGTTTTTTTAGGTTTTATGGAATAAAAGTTTATTCATTCCAAAGGCTTTTGGTTTTGGGAATATTTATTAAAATATATTTAATAAATATGAAAATTAAATATTTAATCTTAATTAAATATTTTGAGTTGAGATTAGGGTTATAAAGGATGGGTTTAGCCTTTAATCGAAATTAAAGAAGGATTAGAAGATTCTAGAAGAGGTTAGTGGTCTAAAGGAAATTGGCCAAGTTTTGGGCAAAAAATAAATAAATTATTTATTTTGGGATTTTTGGTCAATTTATTAATTAAAATAATTAATAAATAAGGAGATAATGTTTAAATAAGATTTAAACATTTTTGGGAGGGATTTCTTAATTAAATGTTTTTAATTAAGATAAAGGGATTTAATGACATAAAAATAAATTAATTAATTAAATAATTAATTAATTAACAAATGATGATGTCATCAGGGATTTTTCAGAAAATAAAAATAATTTATTTTCTAAAGGATTTTTAGGTGTCTACATTTTGCCCCTCTTTGATGCGATGCCACAAGTGGCATGGCTTCAAAGACAAGAAAATAAGATGCCCAAGGCTAGAATTTAGAAGAATGAGGGATTGCGCCCCCTCGAGAAAATAACACAAGGAGTAAACGTTGTGGAATTTTCTCGAAAGGAAACAGAGAAGGAACGACTGAGGAAGCAAGGGAGATAAATTACCAAGCTTCCAAGAGCAAAGATGGGTGAATGCAAGATGAGATGGAATGAAAAATGCGGGATGCAGCTATATGAGGATGCAAGATACAAGATTAATCTATATGATGCAGGATGTAGGGGATTTGGGAAAGCTCCATGCTTTAGATCTTTTAGAGAGCACAACCTAGTTTAATATTGCAATGCTAGAGACCTGCCAAGGATACTGGGATCACGAGGCCTTGTCACCAGTGTTGCATAGGACCGACGCTAAAAAGACACGCAGGGTTGCCCCAGCATCACGCATGAACCCAAGAGGAAGCATGGTGGAAACGATGCTGAAGAAACCACAAACACACAAGTGACTCACAGGCATAAGTAAAAGATCAAAAGACTTTGCCCCAGATTATCCTCATTCGCAGTGCACCATGATATAAAGGATCGTGGCGACTTTGAGTAGAGAACAACGAGAAGCTGTAAAAGATTAACAAGACCCAAAGGACAAAATCCAAGGCCAAAATGATAACTCCAAAAGACAACCTTTGCCAAGGAGAGAGATTTGATTTGATTGATGGCGGGAAGATTGGTCTGAACGTGTGGAAGGATACATCGACACAGACCTGGTGTGCTTGGTGGAAGATTAAGTTAGACAAGGAGGATACAACTAAGGGGACCCGTGATTAGGCTTAGGTCAGACAAAATAGAAGCATACATCTGTGCAGACTCGATGCTGATGGGGAGAATGTTATGTTGCTAATTGGAAAATGATGAAGTTCAAAGATGGTCATGATGATCAAGGATAGTCAACAATTGATGTTGCTAAAGTGCGAGGTTGGATAGGACAAGATTTCTGATCAAATGTTGTTGCAAGATTAACAAGGATATGTACAACAAGACAACGACAAGGGATGTCGGACACAAAGGATGGGACCTAAAGACACATATGTACAAATGAGTTTAGGTGGAGACACGACTGACGCTATGGTACAAGACTCAGGATTAGGATGTACAAAGAACCTGGGGATGAAGCTGAAGCTCCAAAGATATGCAGGATGATGCCCCAGTTGGGCTGGAAAGCCAAGATAGACTAACAGAAGATGTGTCTTGAAATGACATAGATTTGGGAAGGACATATCCCAACGATGATGATTGGATTGAGATCAAGGCTTGCTACAAGACTAAGGATTTGGATTGGATGGATTGGCTTGAGCTTGGATGTTGGATAGCTAGAGGATGTGGAGAGGATTGGAATATTGCTAGAAGACTGCTAGGAATGTTTGGATAGGGATGAATGGCATTGGATTGCAATGAGGTTAGCCTATAGCTAGATACCAAAGACAAGGGAAGATACCAGGTGATGGAAAGATGGAGGAAATGCTTAGGATGAGGATGATGGAACTGCTAGGAGATTTGGATGGAGGAAGATTTGGATTTGGATGGAAGAACGCTTGAGGATTGGATAGAGGAAGATTTGGGGAGATTGGATGGCAGATTTGCTTGAGGTTTGGAAGATGGAATGCTAGAGGAACCACTGAGGGATATGGATGGAGGAATGCTTGGGGAGATTGGATGGTGGATTTTCTTAGGAGACTTGGATGGAGGAAGATTTGGATTTGGATGGAGGAACTACTTAGGAGACATGGATGATAGATTTGCTTGAGGATTGGATAGAGGAATGCTTGGGATTTGGATGGAGGAATTGCTGAAAGATTTGGGAGATGGGATATTTTGGATGAAAGATAGTCTCCAAGGAATATGTTACCAAGGAATAAGATGCCCCCTGCTTAGGATAGTTCATGTATTTTCAGAGGCATGGGGTATGCTTGGATGGAAGATATCCTAACAAGAGGATAGAAGCTAGGATGAATGGATTGGATAGAGGATATGTAGCCGAAAGATGTGATGGATACCAAGAAGGTGCCCAAAAGCATGTATACCTGATAGTCTTTGTTTTGTCATCAAGATCCAAAAAGGAGGATGAAGGAAGTGAGAGACAAATGGGATGGAGGAGATGTTGGATAAGAGGTGATAGAAGGGAATGGCCCCCAACTACAGAAAGGAATTGGAGGGACCTACGCATGATGCCTGTTTGCCAGGTTTTCACCATGGTACTTGTCCAAGGTGCTTGAATTGCCAAGTTTTCACCATAGGATGAATGTTTTTCTCTTTTCTTTTTTTGATACTTTTCTCTTGATTTTTTCCAATTTTTATGGATTTTCTAATTTTTCGCTAACTTTGATGCTGACTTTCTAATATTCTGATGTGTTGCTATCTTTCTTCACTGATCTTCTGATTTGTTGTTGACGTTTTCTGATTTTGCTGACCTGCTGATTTCTCTGATTTGTCACTGACTTTCTTCACTGATCTTTCTGATGTGCTTGGATGTTGGTACAACTTTGTTAGGATGGAGGAATTATGCAAAGGCATGGATGAGATGGGGTAGATGGGAGATATGGTGGTAGAAAGTGTTTGGATGGAAAGATGGAAAGTGATCATGATAGGGAGATGCTGTCAGGACCAACATTGGCACATGTTGTGAGGAAGGTGGATGAAGCGGATAGGACGTGGAAGATAGAGGTGAATGTGATGGAGGATTTACACTAAGAGATTTTGAATCTTTGGGACCCAAAATAGATTTAGGAGATGGAGGAGAAGACTGAATAGCTGGGGGATTAGCAACTTTGGATGCCATTGTGGATGTTTCTTGTAGATGCATTACATCTTTTTGATTTGGGATCCACATCATTTTTGCTTTAGCTTTGGTGGGCCTTTGTGGCCATTGGTATGCATTAGATTTTTCTTTTGCTTTGTTGGGCCTTTGCGGCCATTGGGATGCTTTGGATTGCTTGATTGGATTTTTCTTTGGTTGACCATGTCATTTAGACTGGACATTACAATTCTTAGATCTGTGTGGATATTTCCTTTTATTCATATTGGATATGGCATCCAAATTGCGGGGAGCATTGGAGTGAATATGAGGAGATGTGTGGGATGGAGGAAATATGGATGGAGAGATGGAAGGAGATTGGTAGATAGGATATGTGGGCATGTGCCTTTTTGATCCCGACTAGGGATGCTTGGATTTTGGATGAAAGATTGAGTAGGATAAGATGGGGGATGATATTTTGGGATGTAAGGTCCCAAAATGGATTTGATATGTAGAGGATATGTGCTGGAAGATTTTGGGACATAGGGACCCAAAATGGATTTGGAGGATGAAGGAGGAATGTGATAGGTTGTCTTTGGTTGTAACGATGGAGGAGGAGGAATAGCATTGTATGTTTTGGGAGATGTGATGGTGGGTTTGGAAGGATGCTTGAATTTAGCTTTAGTTGTACCAACATTTCTGGAGGAAGTGCCTTCTTCTGATGTGTGACCAATTCCACATAACTTTGGATGTTTCTTGTCTTGGATAGGCTCCAGATTTCCTTGTTCATGGATGCCTAGGCCTTTGCCTTGATAATTCCATTTCTTGAGCATTTTATCCAAACAAGGATATTTCTAACTTGGGGAATATGATAAACATCCAGTTTCTAGTTCCCTGATGGAAGATATAGAACTAATTTCTTCTGCTTCAAGTGGACTACCTTTGACAAATGTAAGTGATCCAAGAGGATAGAGTGATGGTTGCGGGATAGTTTGGATTGGAAGATCCTCAAGAGGAGAGGATAGGATGGTGGGATTTTGACTAGCATTGGGAGATGGTAATAGATCTTCAGTTGGAGAAACTGGGATGATAGGATCTTGGATTGGAAGAATTGGGATTGTAGGATTATGGATTGGGGGTGATGGAAGCAATAGAATATGTGATGGGGGAAGTGAAGGGATTGGATCTTGATTTTTTTCTGTGAGTATTTCAACATGCTTTTGGGAAATATCTTGACATGGTAGGATTTGTGTGGATAGAATGCTGGGGGATGCATGGATGGACTCTTCAGATGGGGTGGATGGAAGGATGGGAGATTCTGTAGTTGTGATGTCTGGAAGAAGGAAGAACTTTTCAGATGGTATGGATGAAAGGATGGAAGGTTCTATAGTTGTGATGGCAGGAAGAAGGGTGAACTCATGAGGCTCATCAGATATGCTTTGGATAATACTAGGAAGGGGTGATGTTGGTGGGGATTGGATGGAGACTCCAGATGGAAGGGATTCAATGATGCTAGGAGATGGAAGAGGATCAATGTATGGAAGATAGATGATAGATGGGAGTGATGGATGGGCCTCATCAATGATGGCTTCACATGAAGTTTTGAGATGGCTTGGATCTTCAACTTTAGGAGTGGAATTTGTTATTGGCTTCCTTGTGAAACTCCTTGGAGACTTCCAGTTTGGAGGAGGTGAGGGTTTAGAATGTGTAGAAGATGGGGAGCTTGGATGGTCCTCAAATGAAGGTGGGGTGGAAGATTTTGAACTTGCTTGAGGGGATGATGGTGTTGAAGAGGTAGAGGTGATGGATCGAGGTATGGGATATGAAGCGGTTTGAAGGATGTACTTTTCTTGTGAGAGGGGATTTTTGGAAATGTGGTTTGGAATAGAAGATGGTGGATTGAGATAGGATGGAGGACTGGGGAAAAGGATTGGAAGACTTGGTGTTTGGTTTTGAAAGGGTTTTGGAGGATAAGTGGATGGAGGTTTTAGATAAGGGAAGTAGCATGAAGTGTTTTGAGGGAATGGTGGTGATTGGGATATGACTATAGCAGGAGATGGAGGTATGATGGATGCATATGGAGGATGTGTAGGTTTAAGATAGGGATAAGGTGTGGATGGATAAGATAATGGATTTGCCTTGCCAAGGACATGAAAGGGAGTTCTAGTGGATAAGCGTGAAGGCATGATAGGATATTTTGGAGGAATGATTGGATGCTGGGGGATGTTTGGAGCAAACTTGCTAAGATTTTCAAAATATGCATCGTGATCTACAAGGCTTTCATCATCTTTGGGATAGGATGGATTGAGTGGAGAGACATAATAACCAAACTCATCATAATAGTTTTGAGACATGCTGACTTGTGGATGAGTCGGATAGGAATGAAGGATGAAGATGGATTGGAAGACTAAGACTCAGATTGGGATGACTGACAGGATCATACTAGGATTGGATTTGGCTTAAGATTGGAAGAAGACTGACTCTAGAGGAAGACAGACAAGGGGATGGGGGATGACCAAGATGACTCTACTAACCTAAGATAGGAGGAAAGGATGACAAGACTGGATTGAATATGACTGGAAGACCATGTTTTGAGATTCTAAAAGCTTTGGACATTTTCTAGATTTTGGGAGGATTTGGACTGACATGGCTATTTTGAGTATCTTTGAACCAAGTTGTAGATCAGTTTGATGTTTTCCAATGGCAAAGGATAGATTTCAACAAAGATTTTTGAAAAAGCAATCTCCGCAAGGGACAAAGCAACCTTGCGGGATACAAGTAGGATGACTGACTCTGATAAAGCTTCTGAAAGTGTATGTTCCAACAAGTGTTTTCACGGAGTATTGACTATCAAGCACTTCAAACAGATCTGCCTAAGGAAGGTGAGTATCAAAATCACTTGTGCACAGCTTGGTACCCCCTAAAAGGGAATACAAATGGTGAGTAATCTTGAGGTGATCCGGTAAACCCCTTGGATCAGTCCTTGCACAAGGATTTTGATACTTTCAGATGTAGATAGGGTAGCCTCTATTTTATCAGGTTTTTAATAGTTTCGTGGAGTCTCCATACCCGGTTATGCTGACCGCCTGTGACTCACTTAAGAGCCTAGCCAACAACGCTGGGGGAGGAATATTTACCTTTCCCCAGACATTTGCATTTGGCACAAAATGCCCGTGGATTAGGAGATATAAGTGAGTACTTTTTGCCTTCACTTTATTTATATACCAGCCAGGGGGGATACCGGTTTGAGGTCGTTCTCCAAGGAGGAAGCACTTTTCTCCCTGGACAGGCCTCGCTAAAAGTAGAACAAGTGAACTTGTCTGAGTTCAAATGTTCTACGTTGCTTACTTTAAAAAGGATTATACAAAAAATGTAAAGCTCCTAGATGCACATCAAGCAAGTTGTTCTTTTTTTTTTTCAAATTGATTAAGTGATGTTTGAAAAAAAACCTTTGAAATTGAAGACACAAGTGCTTAAGGTTTGATTTGTTCTTTCTCCAAAAGATAAACGATTTGAGCGATTGCAAGTTCTTTCCTTTGAGCATTCAAGATTGAGTGAGCGTGTTGATTTAGAACTTTGAAAGTGCTTTGTTTTAACCTTAGATAATTCAAGATTGAGTTTGTTTGAACTGAAATACAACAAGGAAGGAATAGGGATACTTTTCTTTCCAATTTAGATCATTCAAGATTGTATTTGATTTTAAAAATGACACTTTAGGACCTAAGTTCATTCCTTTAGTTTCATTCAAGATTTTGTTTTGACTTTTTCTTTTAGACCCCAAGGCAAAGTTCCTAGATTTAGTTTGATGCATGAATTGGAAAAACATTCAAGACTTTGCCACAAAAAGATGTTAGAATTTCTAGGACTGATTTTCGGAACCCATTTTAGATTTTAAGATGCAAATTTGAGATTCTTTTTAAGTACCCACAGCTTTCAAGTGTTCCTAATTTTTGCATGAATGCATCTAAAACCTTGATGTTGCAAGGATACAAATGCTTTGATTAATTTTTCTTGTTTATTAGAACAAATTTTGAAAATTTTAGTCCTTAATGCATTCAACAATGATTTGGGGATTCATTTTAAACACTAAACAAGGTGTGTATGATTTTGCTTCCTTAAACATTTTTTTTTGTTTTGTTTTTTTTTAGAAAAATTTGCCATGATCCTGCAAGAAGAAGAAGAAGAAGTAGATAGAATAGAAGAAGAATATAGACAAGAAGAGGAAGAAGAAGTAGATATAATAGAAGAAGAATATAGACAAGAGGAGGAAGAAGAATTCGAAGTGCTTCATCCACCTATAAGCTTGAAAAATCAGAATGTTTGCAAAGAACCCATGAAGTGGGTCCCACCGGGCGTGCCAGAATGTAGACTATGATTTTGAACCTGTTACCTATCTTGAAAGGCTGAAACATTCAAACATTAGACTAATCTAACATGTTCATGAACTAAAAACAGCATAAGACATGAAAACAAAACCAAAGCCACCTCAAAATTGTTGCTAAAAATAAGTGCTATAGAGCAAATGTTTGATTTGCTTCAATTAGAGGGATGTGGGTGTGCTCTCAAATGCATGGAGAGGGATTTATGGTGATGCATAAATGATGAGAAAAACTTAAAATATGAACTAAGATTAATCCATTAAGCTATTCTAAGATGTGTTAGAAAATATGAAAAACATGAAGAAATCTAACAATTAAGATGTATGCTAAGATGATCTAGCTAAAAATGCTCATGATAACAATGCATAAATGATAAAAACTAAGCTAATAATTTGCTCTTGGAAGAAGGAGTATTTATAGGATTTCCTAAGGGCTTGGGTTAGGAGGATAGGTTAGAGTTTGGGGTAAGGTTAGGGGTTGAGTCAAGGGGATAAGGATGAAGACTTTCTAGAAGAGTCTAGGCTTTCTAAGAATAAATATGGAATTTAGGAGATAAATAAAGATTTATTTATCTCAAAAGCTTTAATGAGTTTGAGGCTCATTAGGGGAAGGGTTATCTCCTTCTGACAAGTGTCATAAGGGGATTGGGTTGAAAGATGGGAGGAATGTGCACAATTTGGGAAATGTGCCTAAGGTCAAAGGGTGTAAGAAAGGGGTGAGGAGCTTCTTAAATGCACCATAAATGCATGTAAGAGGGATAAGGAGGCCTTAAATGCCTTCAATGCATGTAAGAGAAGCATCTAGAAGTTTGTTGACTTTGGGTCAAGCTTAGGAGTTGGCTAACCTTGTTTAGGGAATGTGACAAGGTTAGGGGGAGGATTAGGATTAGGATTAGGGGATTTTAGGATTAGGATGGGTGAAGAGGTTGGGTTGAGAAGTTTCTAGAAGAGTCTAGAGTTTTCTTAGGTTTTATGGAATAAAAGTTTATTCATTCCAAAGGCTTTTGGTTTTGGGAATATTTATTAAAATATATTTAATAAATATGAAAATTAAATATTTAATCTTAATTAAATATTTTGAGTTGAGATTAGGGTTATAAAGGATGGGTTTAGCCTTTAATCGAAATTAAAGAAGGATTAGAAGATTCTGGAAGAGGTTAGTGGTCTAAAGGAAATTGGCCAAGTTTTGGGCAAAAAATAAATAAATTATTTATTTTGGGATTTTTGGTCAATTTATTAATTAAAATAATTAATAAATAAGGAGATAATGTTTAAATAAGATTTAAACATTTTTGGGAGGGATTTCTTAATTAAATGTTTTTAATTAAGATAAAGGGATTTAATGACATAAAAATAAATAAATTAATTAAATAAATAATTAATTAACAAATGATGATGTCATCAGGGATTTTTCAGAAAATAAAAAAAATTATTTTCTAAAGGATTTTTAGGTGTCTACACATTTATAGAGCATGATTTAGAGCAGATAGGGTAGACTTTAATGTTTTATCTTTTTTAGGATTTTCACTTTTCCTCTACCCCTACAAATCCAAGAATCTGACATCCAAATTTAAGAAGCATCTTCATGGGCCTAAATGAATATTTTTTCCTTTTTTGGTGAGGTTGAGGGTCATGAATGCAAATTCTTAGGTGATTGAGGTTAGTTCTTCATTCTCTCTCACTTGGAGGTGAATGTTTGTAGCTCTGGAGAAGCAAGTTATATTGTGGCTCCTTTCAATTCAATACATGGCAATTATCCTTCCTATTCCTATAGTTTTGTGAGTTGTTTGGTGGGTTTTATATCAATGTATTGTGATTAAAGTTAGTCCTTTACCTGATATTTTGTTCATTTAGATGCTCATAAATACTTTTTATTTCCTAAAGTACTAAACTGTGTTTATTTGAAAGTATTTGGGGTTGTGGAATTCATTTTCCCTTCTCATTTACAACCAACACCTTGTTATTTCTAAGGGAAAAATCAAAATTAGGGACAAGTTGTGATATTCAGGTTATGTTTTGAATCACATTCTGAGTCTATTTTTAGTTTTTGGATCCATCCAAATTTGGTAAATCACCTAGGTTTAGTTTCAGTTATTTCAATTTCATGCACTCTCTCTCCCTTTTCCTCCAAGTTAGTCAAGTTTCAAGGTGATTCAAGGGGAAGTCTGTCCCTAATTTAGAGGTCTACTTTCTAATAGGTTACCCACAACCTGAAAGTAGTCCCATGTTTCAAAGGATTGCAGGGTTCTACACTTAGCCATATTCGGGTACAATCCTTAGTGATAATAGTACTGACCTTAGCCAATCCAATAGGTTTTATTTTGACCTAAGAAGGTCTTGCAAGTGTGTTCCTAAGTGGATTAGACTAGGATCAATCCATCCTAGATGTTTAAGCTTTCTAGCGTATAGTGTTAGACTAGGCCTTAATAGCAAAATGGATGTAAAAAAGTCCAAAAGTCTTCTAGACTTAGCTTGGATTAGGAAAATTCATTAAAATGCAGTGAGGAAGCAATAATGAAAAGTTGCTATAATGTTGTCATGACAACATTTGAATTTTTGGAAAATGTTGCATGCAACATCAACAACCTTGATTCCCTTCAGAGTTAAGGGATGTAATAAATGCTTGGTGGCCTAAAAAATAGGAAGAAAATATTTTAGTTAAGATATGATCCCATTTCCTGAGGTAGGTTGTAGAGAGAAGTTTTTGAGTCTGTATAGAGACAGTGTGTTCAAATTTGCAGTGACAGTCGACTGGTTTTGGGTGTAAGAGTGAATATATGTATTGAAGAGCTAAAATTAGTGTTATATCTATATTATGTGGATATTTTTAAGAATTTTTCATTTGGTGATAAATTTATTTTGAATTCCTTAGGTTAGTGTATTAAATCATTTTGTAAATAGTATAGTTGCTGGTGTTCACATAGTGGTTTTTGGTTTCATGGCTCCCCCATAGAATCCAACTGTGGGAATCACTAGGGTTTAGATAAATATGTTAGGGGAATCTATGTATAGTGTATATATGCAAGGAGGAAGCATGAATAACTAGATGGCCATTTTTAAGGTCATTCCCTAGGTGAGACTAGTGTACCCAGCTGGGTGCATGACAAAGAAGAATTATTGTGCAATTGCAGGTGAAGAGGGAAAGGCACAAATAGACTATGGTTTCATATACACCATAGAAATAATGTTACCTAGTAGTGAGGTTAGGAATTGGCCAATCCACTAACATACATTTCTAGAAAGAAATCAGTAGCTTGCTTAAAAATAGTCGTATTAGTCCTATTAGCCCTACAATCTAGGAATCTATAGTACGAAGGCCCTAGAACCCTAAAAACCACTCAATCTCTAAGGTATCCCAAAAGGGTATCCAAATGTAAAGTTAGTTTTTGAGGTCATTTGGAATTTTTTAGAATGAAATGAGAAAAGCACCATGTCTAGGGCCACTAGAAATTACTAGGCCTAATAAGCCAAGGACATGCTAGATAGTGATCCTGATGAGAAATATATTTGAATCATATTCAAATGGGATCAATAGCAATACAAAAGGATTTTCTAATGAAGGATGCACCCCCTGCAACATTTGTGAAGAGTTCATGGTGAAAGAGCACATGGAGTCATCCAAGGAAGAGTGCAATATTGAAGCAATCTAATTGATAGTTATCCTTCAAGGTGAAGCACAAAAGATTGAATCATAGAGTTGAGCTAGGATAGTCTTAGGCTAGAGGAGAAAAGACTACTAAGGTCCTAGGAGATAGTTAGGATCTTTGAGAAGATAGGACAAGTACGGTCCTAGAGAGGGATTTGTGCAAGTGCACCTAGGAGAGTATCTATCAGATTGGTATCAGAGCCATTTTGATTTGTCTTTTGGTGAATGTTCCAACTAGAGGATTTAGTAGGAGACTCTACAATAGTGACTAATGCTGAATTGGAAAAGAAAGTGGAAGAACAAGAAGAGGAGAATAGATTACTCCGAGATAGGCTAGCTCATCTTGAACAAAAAGTTGATGAAGTAGATGAGAAGGCCAAAGAAGTTAAAGATAAGATAGATGGAAAGAAAAAATAGATACTTTTGAAGGATGAGGTCCCTAAACCATACCCAATGCTAGCTAAAGAACCATTCTTTGAGGCATTAAAGGCCTTGAGTGGAAAGGCATTAGAAGGAATTCCAATCTTCAATGGGAAGATGGAACCACATGTATTCCTTGATTGGATTGAAGGACTAGAAAACCATTTTGAATGTGATGGTATCACATAAGCCCAAAAGGTCAAAGTGGCTAAGGCTAGATTGAGAGGCCCTGCACTCAGTCAGTGGAAATTTATCCAAGATGAGAAAGAGAGAGAGAGAGAGAAGGAAGGGAAGAAGCCTATTTCTACATGGAAGGAAATGGTAGTTAAAATCAGAGATGATTATGTGGCAGAGGATTATGAAATATAATTGCATAAGAGAAGACAAAGTCTTAGACAAAAAGACTTAGATGTGAACTCCTATATTGAAGAGTATTGAAAACTACAATTGAAGCAATTTTTGTATTGCCATTGATGTCAAATCTTAACTAGTAAGACTATTGCTATTTTTGAAAGTACTATATCTGTTTGAGTGTTAATAAGGAGATAGGGAAGGTTGGTAACAATAGTACCTAAGGAAAGGTTTAGTTATCTTGATACTTCAATGAGTGCTTGATTATGTGGCACAATGATAAGACAATGTATTATTTATCTAAGTAAGAATGAAGACTAAACTGGTAGGCTGAACCGAGCAAAAGTGAAGAAATCTAGTTTAAATTGAGTGTTGTTCGTGTCGACCGAGATAGTATATGTCGAGTAAAATCAGTGTTGATTGAACACCAGTTAATTGCCAAGGAAGATAGTGTTAGCTGAGGAAATAGTTTATGTGGTGACCAAGCTTTCTAGAGAAGACTGAGAAGTTGAACACAGTATTGTCCGAGTGTCAGTATTTTGCATTTGAGGAAGAATTCAGATTTCTAGCCGACATCGTTGAATTCTTGGATTATGTAAAATGTGTTGACTTTTTTATTAATTGTATGAAAGCATTTAATGCACTATAAAACATTTTATTGTAAATATTTAAGAGATTTGAGATATTTCTAGAAGGATAGCTGAAGAACATAATGTAGGATGGATTCAATGAATCTGACCTAACCTTAGGATCTACAAAGGAGATTAAGTGGAAAAAGATGTATTGAGCTAATAGAGGTAGTATTAAGGAAACCTAAGCGAGAGGTTAAAGTGAAGGAGTGGATGCTAGAAGTATTGTTGATGTTATTGATTGTCTAAGAAGAGAAGGCTGAAGGAGAAGTGTTGTGATTGCTTAAAGAGGGCTCCGAGTAGATTAGTGAAGGAGATGGAAAAGGTTCATAGTCAATAAGCCATCATATGTGTACGAAATTGGATCTGATATTTGCAAATTGAGTTATATGTTTTTCAGATCAATATTACTGCTACTTTCTAACCATTGTAATGGTCAAAATCCTTTTAACAAAGGTTGACCTAACAGTCATAGGTATAAATCCTTTGAACAAGGTTGCATTCTAATGGAGTGTATGTAAGTCCTATAACAAGGCACACTTTTAACAGAGTAGTTTAAATCCTTTAACCGGGTCACACCTGATAGTGTGTTTGTAACCTTTGACATGGTTGACTTTTCACCGAGCTCACTTCAAAAGAGTTAACATAATAGTAACATGTTACAAAGTGGTTTTTCCCTAATTGGGTTTCCACTATAAATCCCGATGTTGATACTTGTGTGAATGTTTTGGTTTGAACATTTCTATGTTTTACAAGTTTTATGCTATTGGATAAGTGGACTGTACTGTTATATGATTTTTTTATGCAATTAGTAATGATCGACTAGGTGTTTGTTATTAGATCTGATTTGTTGAAGAGTTTAGAGTTTTTTTTTATACATTTAGACCTAAGAACAACTGATTCACCCCCCCCCCTCTATGTTGTTCTAAATCATATTAACAATTGGTATTAGAGCTATTGGTGCTTATAGAGAACAAGTTTGAAGGTACTTGAAGAAAATTATCAAGATGTATAAGAAGGAGGTAGCAAAGCTGAATAAGAAAAATTTTCCTGCATGACAAAGCTTGATGAAGCTACATCTGGCCAGTATTGGTGATTCTACAAAGTATTACATTGAGCATGACTATGTCAGACCTGCTACACCTCTGACTATCAAGGAAATGAAAGCTAAACAAGAGCACAACCAAGAAATGTTTGAGATTGTGTCTGCCCTAAGTTATCTAGAATTTGAAGATATCAAAGATTATAGTACTGCAAAGAAAATGTGAGACACCCTTGCAAACATTTATGGCAGTGATGTAAATGTGTTGAGAGAAAAAGTTGAGAGCCTAAGAGGTAAATTTGATGAAATGAGAATGCAAGAAAGTGAGAATATTGCACAATATTGTGGTAAAATAAAAGAAGTTGTAAATGCTATTAGAGGAGCAAATGGAACTATTGAGGATGAAACTATAATAGGAAAAGTACTGAGAACTTTGCATCCTATCTATGCAATCAAAATTTTTACAATTCAAGAATCTATATGTAACTCTACTAATGCTCTTACTTTAGTGATGATTTTGAAATTGAGGTTGTTTATGTTGCAATGAAAGATGAATCTGATGAGGATGAGAAAACTACATTGATATCTTATGTGAAAAAAAATGATAAATGGATTATTGACAGTGGTTGTTCACATCATATGACTAGAGATAAGAGTAAGTTTGATACCTTAAATAATTATAAAGGTAGGAGTGTGAAATTTGGTAATGATGCACCATGTCCTTTTAGAGGAAGAAGATTGATTAAGTTTACTATTAAGATCACTTGTGAAAATTCTTATTGGGTTGAGGGTCTTAACTATAATCTTTTGAGTGTTGCACAACTTAATAGCACTGGCTATCGAGTGGAATTTCATCATAGGAAGGCCAAAATATTTGATGCCATAGGTGAACTGATTGGAAGTGGAGAATAGACAAGAGGTAATTTGTTCTATCTAGACTTATCTGAAGAAACTTGTATGATTGTAAAACTTGATGATATTTGGTTATGTCATAAGCGGCTATGTCATGTTAACTTTGATAATGTGGTAGAAATTAGCAAGAAAAAGAAAGTGAGAGGTCTACCTAGATTGAAGAAACCTGAGAATGTAATGTGAAAAGAATGTTAGTTGGGTAAGATGACTAAGTCTAGTTTCAAGAGAAAAACCTTTACTTCTGAGAATATCTTAGATTTGGTTCATATCGACCTTTGTGAACCAATGGGTGTACAAAGCTATTGTGGTGCTAGATATTTTATCATGTTTGTTGATGATTATACCAGAATGATGCATGTAATGTTCTTAAAAGAAAAATTTGATGCTTTTCAATTTTTTAAGTGGTATGTGGCTAAGGTTGAAAAAGAGATAGGTAAGAATCTAAAATGTCTAAGATCTGACTGAGGTGGAGAATTTACATCAAATGAATTTAATATATTTTGCAATAATAGAGGAATCAAGAGATAGATGTATGCACCTAGAACTCCTCCACAGAATGATATAGCAGAGAGAAGGAATAGATCTATCTTGGACTGTGTAAGGACATTAATGATTGAAAAGAATGTTGCACAGAAGTATTGGAAAGAAGCTATAAGTACAGCTATTTATACTCTTAACCAAGTATAGATCAAAAAAGGTACAAATTTGACACCTTATGAATTATGGCATGGGTATGCACCAAATGTAAAGTACTTTAGAATTTTTGGAAGTAAGTGCTACATATTAAAGGCTAGTAGAAATGGAAAATTTGATGCTAAAAGCGATGAGGGTATATTCCTAGGCTATTCCACAAAAAGTAAATCTTATAAGTGTTTGAATTCTAAAATTAACAAAATTGTGGAAAGTGAATGTCAAAGTTGATGAGTATGCAAAGAAAAATGAAGCTGATAGTAATAGGGAACTAGAAGATTATAGATCTTTTGTGTATATAGAGGAAGAAGAGGCAAGTGACAGACCTACACCTGATGCTAAGTCTCGAGTAAGAAATGTCGAGCATCAGGATAATAATGATGAGAAAGAAGAGGAATGTGCTGAGCAACAGGAAGAAGCTGCCAAGTATCAAGAAGAGGTTTTCAAGCATTCAAAAGCTAAATCTAACAATCTTGTTGGGGAACCTGATGAGAAAAATGAAAGAAGAGTAGAACCTATTCTGGCACAATATGTAAGGAGACATCACAAGCTTGAATAGATTAATAGAGATAAAGATAATGGAATTCAAACCAGAAGCAAGACAAGAGATCCAACATGTTTACTATGTGAATATGAGCCTAAGACAACAAAGGAGGCATTAGAAAATGAAGACTGGATAGAAGCAATGAATGAAGAGATAGACCAGATAGAGAAGAATGATACATGGACTCTAGTGCTGAGACCAGAAGATAAGAATGTCATTGGGACAAAGTGGGTATTTCATAATAAGATGAATGAACATGGTGAAATCATAAGAAACAAGGCTAGGCTGGTATGCAAAGGCTATGCACAAGAAGAAGGAATAGATTATGGGGAGACATTTGCCCCTGTAGCAAGATTGGAAGGAGTCAGAACTCTACTTGCATATGATGTTGTATCATCTTAAAATGGAAGTACTTCCATGATAAGAGCATTTATCCCTCTAAGTAAGTGGTTTGGGGTCATGTTAAGTGCCTTGATTAGGTCTTTGCATGTATTTGGCTTTCTCTCCTCTTTCCACTTCTTTTCTGCACTTGATTTCTTCATTCTAGGTGAAATTAGGGTTAGGATCTTAAGGGTTCCCTTGAATTTCCTCTTTTGTGGCTCTATTTTCTAGGTAGGACTTAGAAATAGGTCCTCCTAGCCTTCATCATAGTCATGATAGGATTTTATGCTTATCCCTGGCATTTTTTCTTATTTTGGTATCATTTCTAGGTCTGTGAGCTTCCCCGAGACCTTATGTCCTAATTCTGACTGGATCTTGGACCAGGGTCAGATTCGAGCTTAAACCTGACTAGGTTAGTCCCAACCTTGATTTTTCCCCCTTCCTTCAAATTTCTAGAATCCTTGATTTTCAGGTATCAGGTTTTCGGGATATTTATTTTCCTACCTCCGAGTTCACTATTTCAGGTTTCAGAATGGTAAATCCTCTAATTGCATTTAATCTAGGTATATTTTCTAAAGGTTAGGACCTAATTGGTATTTACTTCTCCAAGGTGGCCCCTCTAGAGTATTGTTCCCTAGTTCACTATAAAAGGAGGCCTTCCTCTCTCATTTTCTCCATCAAGTTTTGTGAGCTCATCATTAAGTTTTCATATCTCATCTCATGTCAAGAAATTGCAAGCATTCAAGAAAGTCTTCAAGCATTCATCCATCAAGGAGATCCATTGTTAGCTATTAAAGGATTCAATCTCTTTAGAGCCCCCTTGAAGATCCATCCTTCTACATTCATCCAAGCCTTCTCATATGCAAAGATCAATTCAAGATTGGTGTTGAAGATCAAATGCCATTGATTGGAGACATCCTACATTCATTCTACATCCATTGAAGTATTCCTACTTGTGGATTTGAGGATTTGAATTCCTTAACTCAAAACAAGTTTAGTATTCCTACATGTGACATGGGAAGTCCCTTGTCCCAAGACATTATTCATACTCCTATTCCTCAGCAAGGTGAGATGACTCATCTTGAGAATTATAACGAAAAAGGAGATCATGTTCATCATGTTAAAACATTCCAAATCCTTTGTAGTGATTATTCTCATGACCATAGGATTTTAGCCAAACTGTTTGCTAGAACATTTTGTGACAAGGCCTTACAATGGTATTGTTCCTTGCCTCCTTATTCTATTGATTCCTTTCCACAACTTGCTAATGCCTTTATTCAAAAATTTCAAAATAGCATTGGCCTACAAGTGTCTTTGACTGATTTGATACATTATAAACAAAGTGATAAGAATAAATTAACTGAATTTATTGGTAGATTTAAGCATTTTCATGCTCAAATTTCCTATCATGTTCCTGATATTGATATTCAACATATGTTTATTTCAAATTTTCAAAAGGATATTAGAGATAAGATTCTGCTTACTGAATTTACCTCTTTTCAACAACTTTGTGCAGTGCTTCATCATTATCAATTACAAGTGAGTCAGTTTGAGAGCAACACTCCAATGGCTCATATTCTAATTGATAAGAGTGATGCTGCTCCTAAGCCAAACAAATTTAAAAAATTCAACAACTATGTCAAGATAAATAAACAAGTGAATGCAGTTACTGATCAAGTTGTTGTTTCATCTCATAATGCCACTTCTGCATCCACTGCTTTTTGATTAAATCATACGTTCACTCCTCTTTCTGAATATTTACATGCTATTATGAATAGGTTGATAACTACTAATATGATTACTTTACCTCCTATTCGACCTCTTTTACTTGTTATGCTTACATGTAAATGTTTTGATCAAAATTCTTTTTGTCAATATCATCATTAGAATGGTCATGATACTGAGAAATGTTATTCTTTAAAACATAAGATTCAAGATTTAATTGATTCTAAAGCTTTATCTGTTGACAATCTGGATAGTAGTGGGAACAAATCTATCAATCCTCCTAATCAGAACCTTCAAATCTATATGAATCCTTTACCTATGTATGATACTAATACCATTACTCAACCATCTACTATGGAAATTGTGTATGATTCAAAGATGGATGATCTCAATCATGTTGTTAATCAAGTGGAGCATGTTCATCAATCTGTATCTCCACCTCAACTTCAACCTCAACCTCAACTTCAACCTCAGATTCAACCTCAAGTTTAATCTCAACCAAAACCTAAACCTAAATTGAAAACTCAACCTAAACCTTGACAAAAACCTAAGAATAAAAGACCTCAGGAACTTTTGATTACCTTTGATGATTCTAAAACTATTAGAGCTCCTGATGGTCCCCTTTACATTTCTACTAGGATTTCTCAGAAACCTACTTGTGGTTGTCTTGTTGATCCTACATCTTTAGTCAATGTCATTACTAAAGAATATCTTTTTATGAAAAGCTTACAATGTGATTCTTATGATACATCAAATGTGTGGATTCAAACTTGCAATGGTTTTTTTTATCCATCATTTGGTTCTATTACCTTACCAGTTGAACTTTGTGGAAAAATTGTGAACACTACCTTTGTTGTGGTTCGTACTTCTAATCAATTTTGCCTATCCATGAGTTTCTTAAGTTCATTCATGATGATGAAATAAAGATGGTTAATCATAGTATATATCAACCTTCCAGACCTAGAGATTGTGCTGCTCTTGATTTCTTTTGGCCTTCATTACCTAATTCATGTCCTCCTCGACCTGATAATATTTTTTGATCATACCAAGCTTATAAACATCATAAAATTCTTGAATTAAGCATACCTCCTATGGATCTTAATCATGGTCTTTTACCTATAGCTTCTATACCTCCTTTAACTATGGCTTCTAGTTCTATTAATCAAGTTCCTTCTACCGAACCTATCAAAGATCCTGTGATTGTTTCTCCTGTTGTTTCTAATCCTATGGATCTTCCTAAAGAACCTGTGAAGTATCCTAAGATTTTTCCTCCTAGTTCTCAACCTATTTCAAATAAATCAAAACTTAATCATTCTGCTAATGAACTTCATAAAAAGCATCATGCTCATGCTAAATCTCATAATTCTATTCTTCAAATATCTCTACCTTCCTCAGATAAACCTATGAATGATGTGTTAGAAGAGGTTGTTACTAATAATGATGTTCACATGCATGATTATGATGATTCTATTCTTATCTTAGATCCTATTTTGATTAATTTGGATGAAGAAGATACTCTTTATGATATTGATGATGTTAATGATGAATACGAGACTATTGACATTGACATTGATTTACCTAATATACTTTCATCACAATTGACTCTTACACCTAGTGTCAAACATAGTGATTCTAAAGAGGACCCTTGTTTGGAACTGGCTACCATTCCTCCTGTGTTGGATATAGTCCCTCTTGCGAGTTACCCACCTTCCCTAAATGATATACAATGAGATGGGGAGAGTAGGTGACATGCTTGATTGGCTAGTCCTTCGTGGTAGCTTTGTTGTGTGTTTTCCTACTGTACTGTACTTCTCCCATAATGTGTCTGCTAAATGTTGTTAGATTCTTTTATACAATCCTTGTTACTTATTTGGTACAAGGTGATGAAGGAATAAAAAATGTCATTCAAATTCTTCTATATGTATCTCTATTCTTCTATGCATTGTTCAATGTTATGTTGTACTTGTGCTATTGTTTGTAAATGTTTCCTTGTGTAGTCTTCTTGGATTTGAGATATGGTAGTACTAATTATTTTTGGTCTCCATATCATGGTTCGAAAAGATTCTCGTTCGTATATCTTATGTGAGCTTTCCTCCTTTGTGATTGTAATTCTACTTTCTTTGGGGAATGATGTCAATTCATTTGCAATAATATCATATATATATTATCTTATGATCATACTGACCCCATAGTAGGTAGATCCCTTCCATGTTCTCTATATGTTTTTGTGATATTTCCCTTGATTTGTCTTCGTCTAGGGGCATATCGACATGGAAACGTAATCAGTTGAGTTGTTTATGTTTCCGTTAAAGTCGTTGCTCCTGTTAAAGTGTCAGCAATGACTTTAACATGGGGGCATATGCTCTACTCACCTATTGCACATACGCACTTTTCAATATGCACATATTTTTCAAGATACTTTTTCCCTTTTTGGATTAGTATCTAATCCTTAAAGCATGGATTTATATTTTAGGATCTCTTGATCCTTCCAATTTCAAATACACATATATATTTTGATCCCTTAAGGTTGAAGGTGTCCTTAAGACTAGATCTCTTTTATATTTTTTGGTTTTATTCTTATGGAATAGAATATTCCTAAGGATGAATCCTTGATGGGTTGACTAGTGAGCAGCCACATTCACTAGGCAGTTCGATCCCATCTTTCTAGTTGCACCGTGTCCTTGTGTGGTTCACAATGGGGCATAGCTTCTCATTGGGTGAGATAATCACTCTTTCTTTCTCTCTCTAGAGATATCTCTCTTATTATGATATAGGAGTCAACAAAGACTTTATTCCCTTGGGGCTTAAGGTTTCTCTTTGTCCCTTTGATTATGATAAGATTATCTTTTCATTTTGATCTCCTTTACCAAGAGTTTGCATCGAGTCCATACTCTTCCTAAAGTGGGGGCTTAATGTATCATCTAAAAATGGAAGAAATTCCATGATAAGAGCATTTATCCCTCTAAGTAAGTGGTTTGGGGTCATTTTAAGCACCTTGATCAGGTCTTTGCATGTATTTGGCTTTCTCCCTGCTTTCCACTTCTTTTCGACACTTGATTTCTTCATTCTAGGTGAAATTCGGGTTAGGATCTTAAGGATTCTCTTGAATTTCCCTCTTCCATGGCTCTATTTTCTAGTTAGGACTTATAAATATGTCATCCTAGCCTTCATCATAGTCATCATAGGATTTTATGCTTATCCCTAGCATTCTATCCTATTCTGGTATCATTTCTAGGTCTATGGGCATCCCTGGGACCTTCTGTCCCGATTCTAACTGGATCTGGACTAGGGTTAGATTTGAGGTCAAACCTGACTAGGTTAGGATCAAGCTTGAACCTAACCAAGTCAGTCCTAATCTTTATTTTTCCCCCTTCCTTCAAATTTCTAGAATCCTTGATTTCCAAGTATTGAGTTTTCGGGATATTTATTTTTCCACCTCTGGGTTCACTATTTTGGGTTTCAAAATGGTAAATCCTCTAATTTCATTTAATCTAGGTATATTTTCTAAAGTTTAGGACCTAATTGGGATTTAATTCTCCAAGGTGGCCCCTCTAGAGGATTGTGCCCTAGTTCACTATAAAAGGAGGTCTTCCTCTCTCATTTTCTCCATCAAGTTTTGTGAGCTCATCATCAAGTTTTCATATCTCATCTTATCTCAAGAAATTGCAAGCATTCAAGAAAGTCTTCAAGCATTCAAGTGTCTAGGCATTCATCCATCAAGGACATCCATTGTTAGCTATTGAAGGATTGAATCTCTTTGGAGCCTCCTTGAAGATCCATCCTTCTACATTCATCCAAGCCTTCTCATATGCAAAGATTAATTCAAGATTGGTGTTGAAGATCAAATTCCATTGATTGGAGACATCCTACATTCATTCTACATCCATTTAACCATTCCTACTTGTGGATTTGAGGATTCGAATCCTCTACAAGGACTTCAACATAAGCGAGGTGATTTGTTTCAATTACTTTGTTTATGCATATTACATTTCAATTCAATTTCAAGGTTAATCCCTAAACTTGAGTTTGACCAAGGAAAACCCCCCATACAACAAAAAACCCCCATTTTCTTGCAGGTACAAGTGTGGGATTTTGGATATGAGAGAAAATTTGGATACCCTTTTCAATGAACTTTCGAGATCTACGAATAGAGACAGAATCAACCTTCAAATAAAGAATCTAGCCTTTGAGCTTTTATGAGGGTCAAAGTCGACTTAAGCTCATCTTGGAGAAATATTTATAGGTTTTCTTTGTCTTAGCATTTCCAGTCCAAAATAGGTTGCAAAATTGCTTGAAAGTACACACAGACATCAGAAAATGACATTTTCCAGATCTGCCCTAATTTAAGGTTAGTATTTGCATTTCAATTATTTTATATTTCAAGCTTAATCCAACTATAGGGAAGTATAGGGTTTCTTTGTAATATCCTCGCTAGGGAACCCATAAGGAATCAAGTCTTATGACCAAAAATTGCAACTAACAAATATTTTTCCTAACATTACATCATTACTATTTCACATTTACATTCCTTAAGGTTCCCTTAATGAATTCATTCACTTACATCTTCACATTACTTATCCAAATTGAATTTCATTTCCTCTCTTTAATTTCACATTTTAGAACTTAAGAGATAGGGTAAGAAAATAACATTTCACTTACAAATACATTTCTTAATTGTATACTAATTTCATTTCTCCTTCCTACACATTGAATAACTATTCCTTACAAAATTACATCTTAGTATAATAAACATTTTCTTTCATTGCAACATAGGAAAGATAGAAAATATCATTCAACATTACATTATACATTTACAACTTTAATCTTTCAAATAACGACCCTTGAAAAAAATCCTAGAACTAACCCTCCCAATTACATTGCTTTTATTTTCAATTACATCTTTCTGATAATAGATCTCATAATAAAAGGTACATGAATGGCCTGAAGGCATTACAAAATATCTTTTCATCTTTCCTTTCAAAAATACATAATACAAAATACAAATATCTGCATCAATACATAAATTTGAATGCATCCAAGTCACTAACCACAAACAGGACCTCAAAAGATTGTTGCCACCCAACCATGTGAAACTGGTGAAGTTCCACCCCCTATGCTAGGAGATAGAACCAAGATACTCACAAGGCCCTAAGCAATCTAAGGCTCATAAGATAAAGAAATCCAAGACTCAAAAAGAACATAGAGGTCAAGGTTCTAGGATACCACCTAAGTGAGTGTCATCACAGAACCTGTGTATTGGAGTCCACCCTAGCAAAAATGGAACCCCAGTCCCCCTTTTATAAATAGGGATCCACCCTGGCAGTTACCCATGGTCTCGGTACTCCAACAGGACTATGTGGCCATTAACATGTTTTCTTCCATTATCTTTTATTTCCCCCCCTTTTTCCTAGATTCATTAATAGATTATCACTTTTTAATTACCCACCCATATGATCATCTGGTAACCACTTTAGGGTTCCAACAGCTATGATGAGCCACTCACCTAGGGTACCTAGTCCCCTACCTACACACACACAAATCCTGAAAACATCAAGTAGTTTCAAAAGATCCATCTCATAGGTCTAGGGAGCCCTTCGGTGCACTCAGGCCACCCGAACAAGTCCCGACCTTACATTATGGATTCTACCAAAAACAATCAAGTATGAACAAAATATTAAAATCAAAACCATGTAGAGAAATTCATTAAACACAACATAAAACTTCCCACATGCATTTACACAACATTCCATAGCTTATTTCAAAAAATCTAGGAAAATCTCATGTGCCTGAATTTTGGCTAAGTTTGAATTTTTAATAAATCTCAAAATTAGAAGTTGCATCTTAACTCCCATGAATCTAAAACCTATCCCAATCATCTGACACACTTTTGGTTGGTTAACACTAACATTCCTGTCTTGCTCGATCAATACTACACCAACCCTGCTCGGCTAATACTAAGCCCACCATGCTCAGCTAATACTAGATCAACCTTGCTCGGCTAATACTAAGCCGACCTACTCAGCTAATACTAAACCAACCTGCTCGGTCCATACTGGACCAACAAAAACTTCAAAATATGACTGTCAACTATGTCTTGAGGGTAAAACTGGGCATTATGGGGCTATGATTGCCTAATCTGAGCATGACCCATTTGAGATCTCCTAGTTTCCCTTTAGAAATGGCTCATCAATCCATCCTATCTATCTAACAAATTTTTTCTAGATCTAGACAAGAAAAGTGGTGCACAAACTGACATGGACCAGTAAGGTTGAAATAACAGTTCTAAATTCTGGAAGCACTCAGGAATATTCTAGAAAGAAGGGAGATAAAAAGGAGAATACTAAGGATCCTATAGACTAAATTAATCCAAATAAAAGCATCAATTTCACAGAGAAGGCTGCAAGAGGAAAATAGTAAGGAAATGACTTCATTTCAATCCTACACCTTCATGACCCTTCGTATTTCTTACCTTATTTAATTCAATATAAGATAAAATCATCCTTCCACATGACCATAAACAAAAACTATATAATCAAACACATTTTTATTATCATATCATATACAAACACATTCACACACAAAGAGGAAGAATGGAGATTCTTCCCAGTTTAGACCCTACCTTGGGTCCTGTGAAGAATTATTTTCCCTTGATTGGATAATCTTTGCAAAACTTCAATCCTTGAGTAGATATCCTTCTAGAAATCTTCCTCTGGCAATCAACTCCCACCAATCCAAAAAATCTCAAACTCACATAAACTTTCACCAAAAATTTCCGGAGAAATCAATTATAGACAACTCAAAAGAAAACAAATCTTCCAAAAATTAACATCCTCCCGCACACAAAAATCTTCAAATATTTATCCCCCAACTATGTGGTTGGAGGAGTTTCTTTACGGGAAGCAACTTCTCCAACTTCCATAGTTGGTTGGAGGAACAACCAAATAATCTCTCGTAAAGATTTTAATCAAGGTTTTTAATAAATTTAATTAAAATATCTTTTAAACGAAAGCATAACAAGAATAATAGACAAATACCTTTCAAGAAAAACACATAGCACAATAGGAAAGCAAGTAGCCTAACTTCTAGGAGGTCTCGAGTTCAACTCCCTCCTAGATAGCCAATTTTACTACAAATGACATTTTCCTTTTATTATTATTATTTTTGTTTTTTATTTAATACATTCATTAAATATAATTTATTTAACTCACTTTATTTACTTATTATAAATAACATACCAATTACATAATTAATGAAAACATACAATTATTATTATTTATACAAGCATGGATATATGCGTGTGCACCCACATATACACATACCTATATAAAATACAAACAATTATAAAATAATTATTTATTATACATATAAAATAGATTAATTCTAACTCATAACATAAACCCAGACCAACATCCATTCAAGTCCATAACATAAACTGCATTATACTTCCCAACTAGGATTGCTTCGTAAATAGAATTCAAGGTCCATGGGTAACCTAGTGAGTAACTTGGTTAAATCTCCACACATCAACAGTTCAAGGATTTTGAAGGCATGCTCAGACCTGTGTAGCTAGGTGGAGATGATGTCTGGTACCTGCATCTTGCATCACCAACTGATATGCATATACAAATATATAAATGTAAACAGATAGTGGAAAACAAGGAGGGAGAGTGCGACATCATATGGATCTCCCGTAGGAGTAACTATGACTACCCCTCCTCATCCCACACTCACATCAACTAGTGAACATCAAACCATAATAAGGTCAGTAGGGTTAGATCATAATAAAACATCATAACGTAGGTCAATGTAAAAAAATTTATTGATTGTTCATTCCTAGACATTCATCATTAAATTATAACTCATTTAATATTTCCAAATAAACTGCAGTAACCAAATATATATGCTCAAATGTCTCATAAAATGCTAACTACATAATAATCATAGTCCATCATAAAATACAAAGCGTCAAAGCAATAGTCTTGTCAGTCTAACATAGGAAGATGCTAGGGTGGGCATTACATTCTCTCTCTCTCTTTCATATTCTTTATAGATTGATTCGATTGTGCATTAACCTTTTGGTTGATCAAAGTGGATCTCTCCTTTGGGAATTTGGATTTAGGAGTGAATCTCATATTTCCCCCACACACTTACACATATAGAGGTGACTCCAATTTACCTCTATTCAGCTGCCTATAAAGGATTCAAGGTATACCAAATGGATGTCAAGTCTACATTTTTAAATGGTATATTGGAAGAAGAAGTATATATTGAACAACCAGAAGGATTTTTTGATCCTAACAGAAGACACATGGCTTGCAAACTAAATAAAGCACTGTATGGACTAAAGAAAGCTCCCAAAGCATGGTATGAGAGATTGCATAACTACTTAATATAGATTGGATTCTCAACGATAAATGAAACAAGCAATATGTACATGAAAAATGAAGAAGGTAAAGGAATCTTGTTGGATAAGACCTTTGTATATGATATTATATTTGGTGGACAAGATGCCCTGTGTAAGAAATTTTCAAATGAAATGCAAACTGAATTTGAAATGAGTATGTTTGAGTAGATCAAATTTTTTGTTGGGTTGCACGTATATTATATGGAGAAAGGAATTTTCAGCACCTAGTCTAAATATGTTCATGGGATACTTAAAACCTTTGGTATGGAAGATTCAAGGCCAGTAAGTACTCCCATGGCTACTGGAAAAAAAGTTTCATAAGAATGATGATGTTGTAGAAGTTAACCAGACTTTTTATAGATCTATGATCAAAAAGCTACAGTATGCTATACATATCAGACCAAATATTGCATTAGTTATTGGGATTGTGGCAAGACTCTCTGCCAATCCTAAAGAAACTCACATGATGGCGGTTAAAAGAATCATGAGATATTTGAAGGGAGCTGCTGACTATGGATTGTACTATAAGAAGCATGACAAATTTGAACTGAGAGTGTATAAAAATTTTGATTGGGTAGGAAATGTAGATGATAGAAAGAATACTAGTGGTGGAGCTTTCTTTCTTGGACATAGATTAGTGTCCTGGACAAGAAAGAAACAAAATTGCATTTCCCAATCTACTGCTAAAGCTGAGTATGTGGCTGTAGCTGTGAATTGTTCAAATTTTATATGGATACAACAATTGTTGGTAGGCATGAAAGATGAAATCACTGAACTAGTTGTCATCTTCTGTGACAACACAAGTGTTAGAAATAGGGAATACTGAGAGGGCAAATGAATCAATATTCTACAAACTTTATCTTTTTCTCAATTATGGATATAATAGATTATATTTATACATGCATAATATAAGAAGCTAAACAACATGCATAGCAATAAAACTAAAGAACTCATAACACATTATTTGTTCTTGAGGAAACCCTGGCCAAGGGTAAACCCTAGTGGGGATGGTACCCACAAAGATCCACTAATAAAAAGTATCTTGCTAAGGATGTTGACCCTGTTAGGAGTCTATTACAAGCATATAGTGTATGATTCCTGATTAAGGGACTATAGGCCTTGTTAGAAGCCTCAACCCTGTTAGGAGTTGGCTGTAAAAAATGTGATTACCAGATGAGCCCATTACCCAAACAAGTATTGTACAATATACACTAATTAAAAAAGTAGGTTAAGGTACATAACCTTATACTACTTTCATCAATATCTCTTTTCCACTCTTTCACTATCGCTATTACATATGCTTCATATATTTTGCATCATGTCACTACTTCATTACATCACATCACTACTTCTTACAATTACACTTACATTTATACAAAGAAATTTATCCATGGGTTAACATCTAGGATGTCATCCCTTTATATTTTCAAGTCATTATTTTGATAAACAAAATAATCCCTTAACTCTTTACTAATTTTGTCTTCATATTCTGTCTTGTCGGCTTGACACTGTCTTTAGTAAAATTGTCATAACTTCTTCTGTACATGTTGTACGGACTTGTGCTCTGAGATGGGTCTTCAATAGTCATGATAGAGTATATTTTCAAGTGCACAAGAATTTAAATTACTCCAATCAACATCACAAACAAAATTTGTGTCCAGGTTCAATGGTAAAAATACTGTCTCATACTTAGACAATTTTGCATTGCACTCTATCATGCTAGCTCTCTGACCTGTGTGATCTTCATGTGGATCATATGTTTCCATAATGACAACATCTATGCAATCAACTTATCCAAATTGCCAACAATCTCCCCCTTTGTCATTGGTGGCAACATATGAGAAAATTGGCTAAGTGTACAACTTCAAAATCTAAAAATTGTGGCCATAGTATAAAAAATATATATACTATCCTTATAACTCCTCAAAAATCTTATCTCTAATATATTACTCCCCCTAAGAGTATCAATCCTTATCATATACTATCAATTTTCTGCTATATATGTCTCCCCCTTTGACAACAATGACAAAATAAAGGTAAGGAGGGTTACAAAACTGTATCACAAAAATATTATACCTTAATTCATTATTACAAAGCTGGTAGGCTTGCAAAACAATTTGCAAAATCAATATTTATAGCTTCTAAATCCTTCTCCCATGATTTCTTAATGGAATCTAGCACATTGAGTAGTGTGCTCAGTCCATAAGATGCTATTTCACATGCTTGGAGGTTTTCAAAGTTAAACTTTTGAAAAAATGTCTTAGCTGAAAGACATTCTTCCAATTTCTCTTCAATAATGCTTAGCTTCATAGAAGTGTGCTCTCTTAAAAGAGTGAATCTTTTCATTTTCCTATCTCTGTCATCTTGCAAAATTTTGATTTCATCATATAACTTATGAATTTTCTTCTCAACATCAAATACCTTCACATTGGGGCTTAAAAGAAGGTTAGTTTCATTCTAAATTTCTGCTTCCTTCATCTTCATCTTCTGATCTTCTTCTGCTATCAAGGTCTTTGAATTTGTACACTGGATGTACAAGGATTTTCCTATTTCCAAATTCTTTCTCAAGTCCTTTATACAAATATCAAGATTGTTGATATCATTCCTGATATTCTGGCTAACATTCAAAAGCATTTTAGCCTCATAGGCTGCTTGAGCTTTCACTTTTTCTATATCATATAGAGTTGTGAATTCATTGTCAAAAGTGCTCATTACCTTGTTTTCTTTCTCTAGAGGGTCTGTATTTGCAATTTGTGTAGTTACAATGCTTTGTAACTTCTCAGTAAGTTCCTTCAGGCATCCTTCAAGACTTTTCACTTTCTTGTTCTTGCCAATGATTTTGTTCAAGGATGTGATCAATTCCAACTGATCATCATCATCTACTTCCTTTCCTAAGTGCTCAATCATAGATCCAATATGATTCTTCTTTCCAGTCTCAGGAGTAAGACTGATATCTTCTTTAGTGGGAATGGGTGCTTTTTTTTTTCTATCACTGAGGATTCTACAACAATGGTTTCTACTTTCTCTTCTCCTTTTGTAGTTTCCCACTCTTCAAAGGCTAAATTGTTAACAATGTTCTCCAGATTCTTGAATACATTATCATTAGTATCCAACATGATCTTTGTTCCTTGTACATTCATGGTTTCATCTTCAATGTTTATGGCTAGTGGAGAGGGAATTTCATCTTGTTCTTATGCACCTACTTGCTCTGCTGCAACTGATGGTTCTCCAACATTTTTTGTCATAACCTTGATTATTGCTTGCTCTATTTCTGAGTTAACTTCTTCATATCTACCTCCCATAATCTAAATGGTTCTCAGATGGGTGCTTAAGGCTTTCATTATCTAACTAAAATGTGCTTCATCTTTTATTACACAAAGCTTCCTTACAATCTTTTCTCTAATAGTTGTGTCTTCCTTTGATGCTCTCTTCTTCCTATTAACAAGTTTATTATACAAATCATTAGGTATCTAACCCCGAATTGTATCAAACTTCTTATTAGACAAAATCATATGCTTTACTACTTCATTCTCCAGATTAAGTCTCTCTGCATAATCATAAAGATCATAGCACTTATTCATTCTTGTAATGTCTCCATCCTCAATGATATGCTCATTAAGCTTCTCCACTTTAGGTTTCCAAGCTTTCTTCTTAATAAAAGTTCCATCATCTTTGATTTCTGCAATTTTCCTTGGAACTAGTTGCACTAATGTTTTCTACCTCTTTCCCGGTCCAGTAGCACTTTCTTTTACTCTTTTGCTAGGTGTGGAGGAAGTGGATCTAGTGGATATCTTTGCTTCTTGATCCTTCTCAATTTCTTCCACTTTCACCTTCATTTATGTTACTTCTTGATGTGCTGCAATTGATGATAAAGGTGGAATAGACAAAACTTCTTTTTGTCCACTATCTCTGATTGTTGTTGTTGTTTTCTTTGCTACTAAGAACTAATGCTAAGTCATCCCTGTATCTTTTAGGATTTTCTTTATAGTACTCTCAATTCTTTTCTTAGACTACTTCTCTTCAAGAAAGGTCTTTGCAGAGTTGAAGTTCTCCTCAAAGGTGCCAAACCTATTACACTGAGTGTCCAACTTACACTTAAGTAACCTGCTAACATACTCTTTTGTCTCTACCTTAGATATCTCATAGCCAAGAGGGTATATGAACTCTGTTCTAGGTTCTACTACTTCAATGTAGGTAAAGTTAGTATCAACCATAAAACATATGTCATTTTTATACTTCTCCACAAGAGACTGTGGGATCCTTGATCTGCTAGACATAATATCCTGAAATGTCTTAATTACCCGTACTGCACTCTCATTCACTTTATCAATAACATGTCTTCTGTACACTAGGTTAATCCTTTCCATTGTAGTTTGGCCATCATTCTAGTCATTTCCAATGGTGTAAGGAAATCTTCTCAACAGATGAAAAAACATATAGGTGATTAAGGATGAGAACCTAAACTATGTATACTTAGTTTTCTTAATCTTTTTCGAGTTCTCAAATAGTTGAATTCTCAGAATCTCACACATATCAACTTGTACCTTGTCAACACACATTAGATAAGTTGCATGTATCATTCCAGTTTCCATTTCATCCTTTCTTGAATTTGCACAAAACTTAGTGGTTAGGATCTTGCATAAGTAACTGACATCATCTTGTTTAATCTTACTAATCACAATTCCTCTATAATTATAGGATGAATTTGTTTTATCCATGACTATTTTCCTCATGTTTTTATCATTTAAAGGAATGGCTCTAGTTTTAGATTATCTAGTGACTTCATGAATCAAATCAATTTTGATGTCTATCAGTCTATCTTCTAACCAAAACATCCCATTATGAATCCTACTTAAGATAATCTCAGTACATTCTTCATTATCAAATTCATACTTAATGATTTCATTGTCTTCCAAATGTTCAAATCCTTCTGTCAATGTCATGTCCTGATTGTAGATCTTCTGATATTCATTGGTGAAATCACTATCATTGACAGTCTCTAGTTTGCATCCAAGATAACTTCTGACATTCCCTAGGTGTAAAACTTCATCTGGTACAGATGATAAAGCTAACCTAGGATCATCTTCCAAGGGTTCTACTGGTTCCCTTTTAAACTTAGGTTTATTCTTATCTCTAACATTGTGTATTAAAGAAACATCCATAATTTCTTCTAATTCCTTCACTAATTTAAAGATCTTTCAAGTAAAATACCTTGATTTTTTGATTTTAGGGCTTGCGTAGATTCGACACAAAATTCTTCTCCAAATCATTACAAAATACTTCCAATCATTTCTCTTTGATCTCCTTAACACTTGAATTTTCTTTGATGATCAAATAATATCAATCATGACCTTTTATTAATTCAATCTCACTTAGATCTGACATCACATTCAATTCTTTTCCTGCTTATTTCCAAAAAGTTGTTTCTGCTAACCTGCAAAACTTAAAACTTCTTGCGATCTCGTAAAACATAATATTTTTCTTTTTGCTCTTAACCATAGCATTAGAACATCATATACTACCTTGCATTAACTATGCAAGACTCAGTTCATCATATATCTACTTCTACACTAATCTAAGTTCCTATTCTACTGCAATTTTCATAAATTAAGTACTTTGAGATAGGTCAGGTAAAGATTCATTCTTACCTTTTGATACTTCACCTTCCTGATTACCTTCAATGTTGAATATGTCTTCTTGATCTGTGCTTTTAATAAACTTCACTTCATCTGAATTACTACAACATCCTTTCTAACTATTACTTGCATCTTCATTTCTTCTTGCATGATTTTTGGGATTAGGATTAGGATGAAAAACTCTATTGTTCATTTTGCAAAGCCTTGCTATATGTCCAATCTTGTTGCATATCTAACAAACAATTCCATTGTTTCCATATCTTGGTCCAAGCTGATTGATTTTTGATTTGCAATTTCTAGCAATGTGTCCAACCTTGTTGCATCTATAACATATTACTCTATTTCTTCTGTTCATATCTTCAGTAGGTTTCTTATCTACATTGTTAGTATTCCTAAACATTCTACTACCATCATTATTCTCAATAAATTTAGGTTTCCTACATTCAATAGCTCTATGTCCAAAACCATGACAATTATAACAATAACCATTAAGAGGTTTAAATTGCTTATCTGTGAAATCTCTCTTGATATGACCAATAATATTACAAGCAAAACATCTACCTTTGAATTCTCTTTGCATACCTTTGGGTGATTCTTCTTCTTTAGTTGTATCTTCAAACTTATGAATCTCATCAGACTTCTTTTCATCCATGCTTTTAGATATTTTAAGATCTAGTTCCTTGCTTTCATCATTTTCATTAAAAGTGTTGAATCCAAGACCAGTCTTATCATAGAATGGTTTTTGATAAGATATTTGTTCATTAATCTTGTCACTAGTTCAATATAGCCTTTCAAGTTGTTGTTTGGATTGAGTCAGTTCACCTTTCACAATCCTATTGTATTTCTCAAGTTCAACATACTGCAAATTGACTTTCTCAAGTTCAGATGTTACTTTACCAAGTTTAGATTTTAGTCCTTCATTTTTAGTCTTTAGAATTTCATTCTTAGATTTCAAATTTGCTTCATTCTTGCTATTTCCATCTTTCAAACTAAGCTTCAGATTTGCTATCTTCAGTTCATGCTTAAGGATCTCATTTTATTTTTCTAAATTGTCATCACAATCTTCAATAAAAACTTCGGATTCCTTTTTAGATCTTAGATCTTCCAACTTGTTTTTTAGTTTCTCAATAAGGTTCTTTGCATCATCATATTTTCTTTTCAAAGTTTCTTTTTCAATAGTAATAAAGTCAATCTATTCAAGAGCTTCTTCAAGATTCTTCTGTAGTCGATCCATATCCATATGGATCTTTCTCAAGCTGCTAGGATTTCCTTGAATGATTATTTTCTGAGTAACTAAGCTCTGATACCAATTGTTAGAAATAGGGAATACTGAGAGGGGGGGTGAATCAGTATTCTACAAACTTTATCTTTTTCCCAATTATGGATATAACAGATTATCTTTATACATGCATAACATAAGAAGCTAAACAACATGCATAACAATAAAACTAAAGAACTCATAACACATTATTTGTTCTTAAGGAAACCCTGGCCAAGGGAAAACCCCCGTAGGGATGGTACCCAAAAAGTTCCACTAATCAAAAGTATCATGTTAAGGATGTTGACCTTGTTAGGAGTCTATTACAAGCATATAGTGTATTAGTCCTGATTAAGGGACTATAGGCCTTGTTAAAAGCCTCAACCCTATTAGGAGTTGGCTGTACAAAATGTGATTACCAGATGAGCCCACTGCCCAAACAAGTAATGTACAATATATACTGATTACAAAAGTAGGTTAAGGTACATAACCTTATACTTGTTGCATCAATATCTCTTTGTTACTCTTTCACTATTGCTATTACATATGATTCATATATTTCACATCATGTCACTACTTCATTACATCACATCACTACTTCTTACAATTGTTAGAAAGTAAAGACCACAAAGATAACTGAGAGGGGGGAGGGGTGAATTAGTTATCTGATAATTAAATCATTTATCATCATCAACTTCAGTAGCTTTAAACCATATAATTAATGTAGTAACCAACCATAGAAGGATAATCATACATAATGACACAATAACACAAGATATGTTAACTAGGGAACCTCTTGATCAAAGAGTAAACCTCGGTGGGAATGATGCCCAAAAAATGATGTACTAATATGAAAGTTCCTTGTTAGAGGATGGACCCTGTTAGGAGTCTTATGAAATACATTCAGTACATATGAATCTCTGTTAGGAGATTTTGAATCCCTATTAAAAGATTCTAACCCTGTTAGGAGTTATGGAAGATAGAAGGACCCACTGCCCAAACAACTTCAAGGCAAGATCTCTGAACTCATTTTCCAATAGATCTTAGGATTATTCAATAGAATAATATGAAATATGTTACCTCCTTCACACTATGCCAAAACCACACTCTCAGCTACACAAGATCACAAATCCAGATCTATGTACTTCACAAGTCTTCCTTCATCGCTGAATTAGCTCTTTTCTTCACTTCATGCATACATTCGCACCACAACTTTCATACTTTCATATCAAAAATATTAAAATCCTCTTATAACAAGGACAACATTCCTTCCTTTATACCACACTCAAATAATTACAAATGAGTCGGCATGCAAATACAAAATAATAATTTCAACACGCTACATCAAAATTACATAAAATTGTCAGCTTCCAGATACAATAATTTCCCAATCATGTGACCTCAAAGTTTGCACTATAAACCATGTCACCAAAAATGAGTCTCAAACTTCCCTTTAACTATGCAGAATCAAATTCCACCTCAGTTAGGAGATATCCTTCAATTACCAAAAACCGCTACACAGGAATACTGCCAGAACACTACTTCCACCAAAATGCTTATAACTTTCATGAATAAATGAATTTATTTTTGTGCTCTTAATCATAGCCAAATAACACCCCAAAGAACATATCATCAACTGTGCATAAGTCAATCTACAATATAACATGTGCACAAAACAAAACTATGCCTGCTTCTCTGCTAAACTCCAGAATATCACTGTGTTGACATCAATGACAATCATAGTCATGAATGCAACAACCACTGCTATAGAATGACTACCAAAAGGCTTTAGCATTCAGTCCTAACAATCTCCCCCATTGGCATTGATGGCAACATAGATGAAAAAACATCCAATGTTCCAAAAATCTAATCGCTGCTGCTCAACTGCACTGCTACTCATCATCAATCAAATCTTGCTTCGTTATCCTATTCAATCTCTCAAAAAATGTAGTTCCTCAATGTTTCCTCAATGTTTTTCATGATTCTCTCCCCCATTGACATCAATGATAGAAATTATATCACTATGTCAAATAATAGCTCAATGTCAAAAGACACTATTCAGAAAATAGATTCACAAGAGTCCTCAATGACTCAACTCAAATACACATACTCCCCCATAGAGGAAGTACCAACATCCAATCCAAAAAATAGATAGGGCCATACACCACTGGATGGCTGCAACCAACTACATCATTACTCAAAAGTAGGTTGGGGCATAACCCCAAGCATACCTCTTAGATACTCAAATGTATCCTTAGGCAAAGGCTTAGTAAATATATCTATTATCTGCTCCTTTATGATTATGTACTCCAGTCTGACTTCTTTATCTGCAACTTTCTCTCTTACAACATGATACTTGATTTCTATATGCTTTGTTTTAGAATGTAAAACTGGATTCTTAGACATACTAACTATACTTGTATTGTCACAATATATGACAATAGGCTCATCAAACTTGATTCCAATGTCCATCAACATCTTCTTCATCCATATTATTTGATTACAATTGTTTTCTACTGCTACATATTCTTCTTTTGTTGTACTCTGTGAGATACAATTTTACTTTTTGCTCAACCAAGAAACTAATCTTCCTCCAAGGAAAAAGGCTCCTCCACTGGTGCTTTTCTTGTCATCAACATTGCCTCCCCAATCAATATTAGTATATGCACATAGGGTAAAATCATCATAATTTTCATACCATAGTCCATAGTCCATTGTGCCTCTAAGATATCTCAATATCCTTTTTACTACTGCATAATGTGACTCTCTAGGTTGAGCTTGAAATCTTTCTACCATCTGAACTGAATGTTGTATATCTAGCCTAGTGTGTGTCAACTACTGCAATCCACCAATCATAGATCTGTATTTCTTTTTCTCAACTTCTAGTGTCTCATCTTTACTAGATAGTTTATGTCTTGTAACCATAGGTGTTCCAACTGGTTTACAATTCTCCATACCGAATCTTTTCAACAAATCATTCAAGTACTTTTTCTGACTTATAAAGATACCATCTTTGTTTTGTGTTATTTGTAATCTCAAGAAGTATTTCATTTCTCCAATCATACTCATTTCAAATTCTGTCTTCATTCCATCAGCAAATTTGTCACTAGCTTCATTTTCTCCTGCAAAAATAATGTCATCAACAAAAATAACCAAAACTAACAATCCATTCTCAATTTCTTTTGTGTATAAGTTACTATCAGCTGTTCCTTTTGTAAATCCCAATTTTAACAAATATTTATTTAATCTAGCATACCAAGTTCTAGGTGCTTGCTTTAGTCCATACAATGCTTTCTTTAGTTTACATACCATGTCTCCTTCTTGATTCAAAGGAAAACCTTCAGGCTACTCAACGTAGACTTCTTCCTCTAATTCGCCATTCAAAAATGTTGACTTCATATCCATCTGATACACTTTGAATTTCTTAAATGCTGCATAAGCCAAAAATATTCTTACTACTTCAAGTCTTGCCACAGGGGAAAAAGTCTCTTCATAGTCAATTCCTTCTTGTTGTGAGTATCCCTTACATACCAATCTTTCTTTGTTTCTAATTACTTCTCCTTGTTCATTCATCTTGATCATGAATACCCATTTTGTTCCAATCACATTTTTGTCTTTAGGTCTAGGGACCAATTCCCATGTCTTGTTTTTTTCAATTTGATGCAATTCTTCTTTCATAGCTTTAATCCAATGTTCATCTTCACAAGCTTCATTAGTAGACTTAGGTTCAATTTGAGAAATCAAACATAAATGTACCTTCTTTCTAGTCATAACTCCTCTGTCCAAACTTCCAATAACTTGCTCAATAGGATGATGTCTTGATATATACCTATTAGGTGTCATAGTCACTGATCTTTCTTCAATTATAGATTCTTCTCTATTTTCTTCAGCGTGACTTTCATTCAACAATTCACTATCAGTCTCAAAAATTTTTTTAGTGGTTTCAATGTTAGGCTAAGGGTTAGTTCCTTCATTAGATTCATAATCAAGCATTCTTTCCTAAATTTTAAACTTCTCATCAAATTTTACATTTTCACTTTCAACAATAGTTTTAGTTCTCTTATTGTAACATCTATATGCTTTGCTTTTGAAAGAATATCCAAGAAAAATTCATTCATCGCTTCTAGGATCAAATTTTCCTATATCATCATCTCTCTTAATATAACATTTTCTTCCAAAAATTCTAAAATACTTAACTGAGGGTGCATGTCCAAACCATAATTCATAAGGTGTCTTTTCTATGTCTGCTCTGATTTGTACTTTGTTCATTGCATATACTATTGTATTCACTGCTTCTCTCCAAAATGTCTTTGCCAAATAACCTTCAAATAACATAGCTCTAGTTGCTTCAGTTACTGATCTATTCCTTCTTTCTACAATACCATATTGTTCAGGTGTTCTAGGGGCTGATAACTATCTCTTAATACCATTCACTTCACAAAAAGTGTTAAACTCTTTAGATGTAAATTCTCCACCTTTATCGGATCTCAAACATTTAATCCTCATTCCTGATTCATTCTCAACTTTATTCTTCATGACCTTAAACTTATCAAATGCTTCAGATTTTTCTTTCAAAAATGCAATCCACATCATTCTTGTAAAATCATCAACAAGAATCATAAAATACCTTTCTCCATAGAATCCTCTAGTCCTAGTAGGACTGCTCAAGTCTATATGAACAATCTCCAACTTGTCTGTAGATGTGAACTTCTTGCTAGGAAATGAACTCCTTTTCTACTTAGCCATCACACATTCCTTGCAAATCATGTTAGTAGGCTTCATAATCTTAGGTAAGTCTCTTACTGCAAGTGTAGAACTCACTTTCACAATATTATCAAAGTTTATATGACAAAACCTTCTATGCCATAACCAACTATCATCAATCTTAGTCATCAAGCATGTCATCTTAGTAGGGTTCAACTGAAATACATTACCTCTGGTTTGAGATCCATTTCGAATTAGATTTCCATCTTTATCCTTAATCACACAAATTTTCTTAGTAAACCAAACTTGATATCCTTTATCCACTAATTGTCCAACACTCAAAAGATTATGTTTCAATCCATCAACAAAGTAAACATCATCAGTATTAGTCTTTCCATCAAGAGTAATAGATCCTATACCTTTAATCAAACAAGGTGCATTGTTACCAACTCTAACAACTCCTCCATCATAATTGTTAAACTTTATGAATTTTCCTTTATCACCAGTCATATGATGTGAAAAACCACTATCTATAATCCAATCAGCTTTCTTTTCAACTTGGGAAACTAAATCTTTTTCTTCTTTAATATTAGATTCAAAATTTTCTTCCTTAATTGCTACAAATCCTATGTCATCAAAGTTATCATTATCACTGTCACTCAAATGTCTTTCAATTCCTACTTTAATTTCTTCATCATTTGCATAATAACATTCTTTAGATCTTCTAGACTTAAAATTGTTCCTATACTTCTTAACTCTCTTAGAAAACTTAGATGCAAAATGACCATATTCTTGACATGTCCAACATTTAAAAATTTCTTACCATCTGGTTCTCTTTTCACAAACAAGGCAATACCTTCTTCAATCTTCTTATCTTCATCAGATTTGGATCTGCTACTGTTGGCATAATCTCCATTCACACTTGTACTTCTAGACAAAGTTGGTCTAATGCTAAGAGCACTAAATGTTGTCTACCTAAATACCAATGTCAATGTTCTCAAAATCTTCCATATTACTTCATTCTCCATCTTTTCACCTCCACAGGACTTTATTCCTACAACAATTTCTAACATCCTAGCAATATAGCTTCTAACAGATTCATCTTCCATCATTCTTATGTCTTCAAATGCACAAATCCAATTATGTAACCTAGCTTTCTTTGCATGTTCATCACCTTCAAAAGTAGAATGTAAAGCTTTCCAAATATCATGAGATTTAGTTAAACCTTTTACCTGACTATATTCATTCTCTAGAAGTGTTGATAAAAGTTCTTCTCTTGCAAGTATAGTACACATAAATAGATCTACCTCATCTTTAGAACTTGTTTCAAGATTGTCTTCTTCAATTATGTGTCTTCATCTTTTCTTTCCAGCTGTCAAAATTTATTCCATCAAACTTAGGGCTTTCTTTCCTGAAATTTTCCATGGATCTACTTAAGTTGTTAAACTTCTCTTTCAAGGACTTGCCACTCTTATACCAATTGTTAGAAAGTAAAGACCACCAAGATAACTGAGAGGAGGGGGGGGGTAAATCAGTTATCTGATAATTAAACCATTTATCATCATCAACTTCAATAGCTTTAAACCATATAATTAATGTAGTAACCAACCATAGAAGGATAATCATACACAATGACACAATAACACAAGATATGTTAACTAAGGAACCTCTTGATCAAAGAGTAAGCCCCGATGGGAATGATACCCACAAAATGATGTACTAATATAAAAGTTCCTTGTTAGAGGATGGACCCTCTTAGGAGTCTTATGAAATACATTTAGTACATATGAATCTTTGTTAGGAGATTTTGAATCCCTGTTAAAAGATTCTAACCCTGTTAGGAGTTATGGAAGACAGAAGGACCCACTACCCAAAGAGCTTCAAGGCAAGATCTCTGAACTCACTGTCCAATAGATCTTAGGATTATTCAATAGAATAATATGAAATATGTTACCTCCTTCACACTATGCCAAAACTGCACTCTCTGCTACACAAGATCACAAATCCAGATTTTTGTACTTTGCAAGTCTTCCTACATCACTGAATTAGCTCTTTTCTTCACTTCATGCATACATTCGCATCACAACTTTCATAATTTCATATCACAACTATTATAATCCTCTTATAACAAGGAAAAAATTCCTTCCTTTATACCACACTCAAATAATTACAAATGAGTCAGCATGCAAATACAAAATAATAATTTCAACACACTACATCAGAATTACATAAAACTGTCAGCTTCCAGATACAATAACTTCCCAATCGTGTGACCTCAAAGTTTGCACTATGAACCATGTCACCAACAATGAGTCTCAAACTTCCCTTTAACTGCATAGAATCAGATTCCATCCCAGTTAGGAGATATGCTCCGATTACCAAAAACCACTACACAGGAATACTGCCAGAACACTGCTTCCACCAAAATGCTTATAACTTTCATGAATAAATGAATTTCTTTTTACGCTCTTAATCATAGGCTAATAACACACCAAATAAAATATCATCAACTATGCATAACTCAATCTACAATATAACATGTGTGCAAAAAAAAACTATGCCTGCTTCTCTACTAAACTCCAGAATATCACTGTGTTGACATCAATGACAATCATAGTCATGAATGCAACAACCACTGCTATAGAATGACTACCAAAAGGCTTCAGCATTCATTCCTAACAACAATTACAATTAAATTTATAAAAATAACTTTATCCAAGGGTTAACATCTAGGATTTCATCCCTTTATATTTTTAAGTCATTATTTTGATAAACAAAATAATCCCTTAACTCTTTACTAATTTTGTCTTCATATTCTATCCTGTCGGCTTGACACTATCTTTAGTAAAACTATCATAACTTCTTCTATACATGTCGTAATGACTTGTGCTCTAAGACAGGTTTTCAATAGTCATCATAGAATCTATGTTCAAGTGTGCAAGCATTGAACTTACTCCAATCAACATTGCAAACAAAAACTATGTCTAGGTTCAATGGTAAAAATACTATCTCATACTTAGATAATTTTGCATTGCGCTCTGTCATACTAGCTCTTTGACATGTACGATCTTCATGTGGATCATATGTTTCCATAATGACAACATCTATATAATCAACTCAGCCAAATTGCAGGCAACAAGTGCTATCAACATCTCTAAAAATCTAGTGATGCACACAAAGACCAAACACATTGCCATCAAGTATCATTACTTGAGAGAACTGGTACAAGATAAAGAGATCCACATGGAATATGTGAATACTAAAAAATTAGTAGACATATTCACTAAGTCTTTACCTAAAGAAGCTCATGAATACCTCAAAATTCAATTAGGGGTCCTTCCCCTAACTGAGGCTGCCTAGTCAAGCTAGGAGCACTACATCAAATGTGCTACAAAGAACATCTAACAAATTGATGTAGAGAAAGGTCACACTTTAGGAGCAACGTGGAGTTGTGAAGAGCACAACAAAGTCAAGAAACAGGCATAAGGAAGATGATAGAGGGAGACATATTGTTACTGAACTGAAAGGATGATATCTACATCTACATGATGTATGTTTTTGTTGCTGCTTTGGCATTTTTGTCAAAGAGGGAGATGATCAGATGAATATATAGAATGGGAAGATCAAGAGAGTGGAAGAAATTCAGTGGATAGTCAAGCATGGATAATTGATTCTATATTAGAATGAAGCTAAGGATATTATAATTTTTTTCTGATGGACAGATAAGTTTTGGATTGGTTGATAATTCATGTGATATTCATATGGTGTTGCCATCAATGCCAAAGAGGGAGATTGTTGGAAACTACAATTGAAGCAATTGTTGTCTTGTCATTGATGTCAAACCCTAATTGGTAAGACTATTTCTATTTAAGAAATTACTATATCTATTTGAGTGTTGCTAAGGGGATAGGCAAGGTTGGTAACAACAACACCTAAGGAAAGATTGAGTTATCTTGATACTTCAGTGAGTACTTGATTATGTGGCACAATGATAAGACAATGTATTTTTTATCTAAGTAACAATGAAGAGTAAGCTAGTAGGCTTAACTGAGAAAAAGTGAAGAAATCTAGTTTAAGCTGAGTGTTGTTCGTGTCAACTGAGCTAGTATATGCCGAGTAAAATTAGTGTTGACCGAACACTAGTTAATTGTCGAAGAAGACAATGTTAGCTGAGGAAATAGTTTATGTGGTGACCGAGCTTTCTAGAGAAGACCAAGAAGTTGAACATAGTATTGATTAAGCATCAGTATTTTTCATTTGAGGAAGAATTTAGATTTCCATCCAACATCATTGAATTCTTGGATTATGTAAAACATGTTGACTTTATTTATTGATTGTATGAAAGCATTTAATGCACTGTAAAATGTTTTATTGTAAATCTTTAAGAGATTCAAGATATTTTTGGAAGGATAGCCGAAGAACATAATGTAGGATAGATTCAATGAATCTGACCTAATCCTAAGATGTACGAAGGAGATTAAGCAACAAAATATGTATTGACCTAAGAGAGGTAGTATTAAGGAAACCTAAGCAAGAGGTTAAAGTGAAGGAGTGGATGTTGGAAGTATTGTTGATGTTATTGACTATCTAAGCAAAGAAGGCTGAAGGAGAAGTGTTGTGATTTCTTGAAGAGGGCTCTGAGTAGATCAGTGATGGAGATGGAAAAGGTTCACAGTTAGCAAGCCAACATATGTGTATGGAATTGGATCTGATATTTGCAAAGTGAGTTGTATGTTTTTCAGATCAATATTACTACTACTTTCTAACCATTGTAATAGTCAAAATCCTTTTAACAGAGGTTGACCTAATAGTCATAGGTATAAATCCTTTGAACAAGGTTTCATTCTAATAGAGTGTATGTAAGTCCTATAAAAAGGCACACTTTTAACAAAGTGGTTTAAATCCTTTAACTAGGTCACACCTGATAGTGTGTTTGTAACCTTTGACAGGGTTGGCTTTTCACTGAGCTCACTTCAGAAGAGTGAACATAATAGTAACATGTTACAAAGTGGTTTTTCCCTAATTTGGTTTCTACTATAAATCCTAGTGTTGATACTTGTGTGAATGTTTTGGTTTGAACATTTCTATGTTTTACAAGTTAGATGCTATTGGATAAGTGGACTGCACTGTTATATGTTTATGTTATGTAATTAGTAATGACCGAGTAGGTGTTTGTTATTATATCTAATTTTTTGAAGAGTTTAAAGTTTTTTTTTATACATTTAGACCTAAGAACAACTTATTCACCCCACCTCTTTGTTGTTTTAAATCTTATTAACAAAGAGTTCCAAATCCTTTGCATGAGGTCAAGAGTTGTGGAAGATGAAAGCTGAAGGTCGCTAGGTACCTTAATGGTCTCAAGAGGACTATACAAGATGAAATAAGTCTACTAACCCCTGATATTGTTCTTAAATGCCACCAAAGATTAGTGAAGGTAGAAGAGAAGTTAAGAAGGAAAAAAGATTCAAGCACTACTAGAGGTAGATGCAAAGAAAGAGTCAATATAGGATGGAGAGGTGGATATGGTAGAATAAATTTAGAGAAAAATCCTCAAAGAGAAACCAAACTCATTGAGCAGAAAGAGGGGAGTTCAAGTAGAGGGAATTTTAGTAGAGGAAGAAGCTCCAACAAAAATTTGAGAGGAAGAAGAAAAAGCCAAGGTAGAGGTTCTTACTTTTCTACTATGAAGTGTTACCACTACAATCAAATGAGACACTCTGCATACCGGTGTCTAGAGAAAGGAACTACTTCCCAAGGAGGTCACAAAAGGGTAAAATTTGGTCAAGAAGATACTAGTGGTGGAGGAAAACACCCTGAGGTACCCTTAGAGTCAGAGGAAGGTGAGAATCTAATGATGAGAAGGACACTAATAAAGGACCCAGTAAAAGAGGAGCCAAGTCAGAGGAGGTCATTGTTTAGAGTGAAGTGAAAGGTGATGGGAAAATTTTGTAGAGTCATCATAAACTTAGGGTCTACTAACAATATAGTTTTAGAGGAGGTAGTTTACAAGCTGAAAATGAAGAGGATACAATATAGCAACCCATACAAAGTCACTTGGTTGAACAAAGGACAACATGTACTTGTCAATGAGCAAGGATGGGTGGATTTTCAATTGGTAGGTATAAGAACAAAGTTCTATGTGATTTCTTACCTATGGTTGCATGCCACATGCTCCTAGGTAGACCATGGAAATTTGGTATGTAGGCCATGCATGATGGAGAAAAGAATTCATATTCTTTCAAGAAGGACAATGTGACTTTCAAGATACAGTCACTTCTAGAGGATGGAGAAGTGAATTCATCAGGCCCAAATGTGTTAATGGTCAATGAAAATTAGTTCATAGATACCTTAAAGGAAGGATAGGGAGTAGGATTTGCATTGGTGTTAAAGCCAAAAGAAGTAAGCACTGCTAAGACAGTCAAGAAGCCATAATTACCAAAAGAAGTACAAGATATGTTGCAAGGATATGAGGGCATTGCCAGTGATGGACAAACATCAACCCTACCCCCTAAGATAGTTTTAAGTCATAGGATAGACTTTATCCCTGGAGATACCCTTCCTAATAAGGTAGCCTATAAGATGACCCCTCAATAAAATGAGGGAATTTCCAAGAAAATCCAAGAACTCCTAAGCCATGGTCTCATTAGGAAATGTATTATTCCTTGTGTCATACCCACTATCTTAGCACCTAAAAAGGGAGGAACTTGGAGGCTATACACTGACTCCATAACCATTAGGTATAGGCTCCATATCCCTAGGATAGAATACCTAATGGACTGCCTAGGAGAAGCCAAATACTTCACTAAGATTGTCCTAAAGAGTGGTTACCACAAAATTAGAATCCATTAGGGAGATGAGTGGAAGACATCCTTCAAAACCATAGAAGGTTTATATGAATGGCTTGTCATGCCATTTGGGCTCTCCAATGCCCTCTCCACATTCATGAGGCTCATGAATGAAGTCCTTAAAGACTACATTGGTAAATTTTTGGTAGTGCGTCTATATGATATACTAATCTATACTAAGACCAAGGATGAACATCTCAAGTATTTGGAGATTATTTTCAAGAAGCTACATGGGGAGAAACTGATGATAAATTTGGAGAAATATGAGTTCATGAGGAAGGAGCTAGTGTGTGGGTTTGTACTATCTCAAGGTAACCTAAAGATGGACCCTAGCAAAGTGTAAGACATTCTCAATTGGATAACTCCCAAGACAACAATAGAGGTAAGAAGATTTCATGGTTTAGCTCAATACTATAGGATGTTTATAAATCAATTCAGTGCTATTTGTGCTCCTATGATGGATACCATAAAAGGAGGGATGAAAACTAAATTTATTTGGAATCAGAAATCTAACCATGGTTTACAATTGTTGAAGAAAAAGATTGGCATTCAACCAATCCTAACCCTACCAAATTTTGAGAAATTATAAACTGTTGAGTGTGATGCTAGTAATGTGGTCATAGGTGTTGTCTTGAGCCAAGAGCGTAGACCAGTGGCTTTCCATTCTGAGAAAATAAGTGATGCTAACAAGAAGTACTCTTCTTATGACCTAGAGATGTATGCTCTAGTCCAAGAACTAAGAAATTAGAGGCACTACTTGCTTCTAAAGGATTTTTTAGTCATTTCAGATAACCAAGCACTGAGTTTCCTGAATTCACAAGATAAGCTCAGTCATATAAACATATGAAGTGGGTAGAATATCTATAGGCCTACACCTTCAACATAAAACACAAAAAGAGATTATAGAATAAGGTAGTAGATGCCTTTAGTAGAAGATCTCTAACTATTCAAGAGATACAACTAGAAAGCATGGGTATTGACTACTTCAAAGACTTGTATAGAGAAGATGAATATTTTTCAAAAATCTACAAGGTATTCCAAGAATATAAAATCATTTTCATAGTCAATTCTCTGAATATACTTTGCAGAGTAGTCTATTCTTTAAGAGAGGTCAATTGTGTCCCTAGAGGGTTTATAAGAGAGAATCTAATCCAAGTGAAACACAATGGTGCACTTAGTGGCCATTTTGGTGTCAACAAAACCCAAGAACTAGTTCAAAGACTCTATTTTTGTCCTAAGATGAATTTGGATATTAAGAACTATGTAGAAGGATGTGTTATGTGTCAAAAGGAAAAGGGTACATCTTCCAATGCATTCCTTTACCAACTTCTTCCCATTCCAAATAGACCATGGGAGTGTTTAAGCATGGATTTTATGGTGGGTTTACCTAAGACCAAACAGGGAATGGATAGAATTTATGTTATTGTGGATGGATTCAGTAAGATGGTACACTTTGTACCCTACAAGAAAACTCATGATGCAAGTCAAATAGCTTCCCTATTCTTCAAGGAGGTAGTTAGAATACATGGTTTACCACTGAGAATAGTTTTAGATAGAGACACAAAGTTCATGAGTTATTTTTGGAAGACTCTATCAAAAAAGATAGGAACCAACTTATCTTTTGGATCTACATACCATTCTCAGACTGACTGTCAAAATAAGGTAGTAAATAGGAGTCTTTGTAACATCCTAAGGTGTTTAACTAAGGAGTTGGTTCATGAGCACCCTTTTAAGGGATCCCACCATTAGAAATTTTGTTGTGAAGAACTTCTTGATGAAGTCTTGTAAGTAAAATTGTCTTTCTTTATGACTGTACAATGACTCAGGGAATGATGTCATCCTGATGTCACATGACCTTAGAATAGATCAAAGTCTTAAAATAGGGGTTTCAAATGTTTTAGCACATTTGTGCTTTTTTTTAGACCTAATAATGGTCTTAGGATGTGAAGAGAGCAAAAATTGCTCAAGCAACAAAAGTTGCATAACAACTTTTCAAAGTTGCTTAGCAACTATTTCCAATTTGGGTCCAAACCTTACCCAAGTGGCTAAGAGCCCTAATTAAGATCAAAACCTAAGGAAAATACTATTTATGTTTGGAAAAACCCTAATCCAAGGGTTGGAGATCATTGTGTACAGCTTTGAGTTGGTAAAACTAGACTGTGATTGTAATTTGGTGTGCCAATCAATGTTAATAGCATGAATTTGCAAAGTTAATGAATAACACATAGGATATTTGGAATTTTACATTTGCATTAGTGTATTTAATTTTTTCTTGGTGTGTTTAGAGTATTTTCTTTACAAGTTTGTGTGTTTTCTTGTTTATAGTTTGAAACCACCAGTCCTCTATCCAGTTTGGAGAGGCATGTAAATAAGAGCCTGTAGCTCCTATCCCCACTGTGGTAACACCATGGAACCTTAGGATATGGTAGTAAAATCACCATTGTGTACATATATGTAAGAAGGGCCCTAGAATATGTGTGCAATAATTTATTTGACCAAGCCATAGGCGAGCCTGGACTGTGCCCGACTAGGTGAGGTCAGTGTTGTGGAAGCTCTAGAAGACAAGGGTGAAGATTTCAATGAAAACCCTTTGGAGGAGTTCAAGAGGGATGAGTGAAGACTCATTGGTGTGAAGGATAGGTTCCCAAAAATCCATTAAGGGTTTTTATACAATCAAACAAACTCTATGACTCTGGCAAGCTCAAAAAGCCCTAGAAACCCTCATTTCTGGTTAGGGCATTGTATAGATAGTTGAAGACCTAAAACCAAAAAATCCTTGAGGGATGTGAATCTTAATGGAGGTTTGTATAGAATTATAGCCATTTTTGGTAAAAGAAGTAGGTCAAAAGTCCTAAAAACTGGAAGGGGAGGCCTAATTGGGGCTCTTTTCTAGTAGCCCTATTTTGGGAAGAAAGTGTGAAATCGGGTAACAAGTCAACTTACCCAACCTCTTGGAGTCACTTTTTTGAGTGAAAAAACACCTTGGAAGTTATCTCCACCCTTTTTAGAGCCTGACATGTTGAGAAAGTCAAGAAACCCTTATTAGGCTATGTAAGGGTATGAAGCTAGGGAGTGTGAAAGAAAGCTAAGTGGAAGGAGCGTTCAATATTGGTGGTTGGATTGGGCTAGGTCAAGGGATCCTATTGAGAAAAGGAATCCTATAGACCATAGGGTGTGATTAGAGACCACTAGTGATCCAAGATAAGGATTAGGGAGCCTAGACTAAGCAAGTCTATCCCAATCTCCCCATCAGATTGGTATCAGAGCCTATTAAAGCTTGGGAAGTGGATAGTTGGACAATGGATGTTTCAACCTCTAGAGGAATTAGTAGGGTCATCTCAGAAGAAGAATATTGTGACTAATGCAAAGCTAGCTAAGAAAGTAGAAGACCAGGAGGAAGCAAATAGACTCCTACAAGAAAGGCTTTTTAGATGGAACAACTACTGGATGATGTCCAAGAAAAGGAAGACAAAGTCAATGTTAGAATGGAGGAACATGGTGCTAAAGAGAAAGAGAAGACTATAGATGATGAGGTGCCTACACCTAATCCTCCTAATCAAGATGAGTAGTTGTTGAATGCAATAAAGGCTATCACTAGCAAGGCACTTGAAGGGGTTCCACTTCTTACTGGTAGAATGGACACAAAAATTTTCATGCAATGGATAGAGGGTATGGAGAATCACTTTGAATGTGAAGAGATATCTAAGGCACAAAAGGTCAAAGTGGCCAAATCAAGGTTGAGAGGCCAAGCTCTAACTTGGTGGAACTATCTCCAAGAAGAAAGGGAGAAAGAGGGAAAGAATCCAATTGCTAATTGGAAAGCTATGGTAAACAAAGTAAGGGAAGCATACCTACCAGCAGATTATGAAATCTAGCAACATAGAAGGAGGTTGAATCTAAGACAAAAAGATATGGATGTTGCCACTTATACAGAAGAGTTTCATAAATTGAGCCTAAGGTCCAAAGTGAAGGAAGAGGAGAGAATCAAGGTGGCAAGGTACTTGAGTGAGATAAAATGGAGTATAGAAGAGGAGATGTATTTGTTCATTCTTGCCAAAAACTAGGGTGTCAACATATGGCACAAAAGATAAAAAAATAGAAAAGAAGGAAGCAAGAACCCAACTCTAAAAATAGAGGTAGAGGTAGAGACTCTAGGGAGGGTCAAAGAGGAAGTTCTAGTGGCAAAGGAGGTGACTCAAGAAGCCAAGGAGAGAATAGAATCCTAGAAAAAGTTGTAGAGACTAGTACAAGAGGTACTTTTAGTAGAGGAAGAGTGTCTCAGGGTAGTAGAGGAAGAAGTGCAGGAAGAAGTGGCTCCTACTTTTCCACTATGAAGTGTTATCAATGTGGACAACTTGGACACCTAGATTATAGGTGTCCTAATAAACCTACAAGCCCTACTGGTGAAAAGAGGGTAGCTTATGCCCAAGAAGATGGTAGTAGCTCATGCACCAATGAGGTAAGAAAACTAGAATCAGAGATGAGGGAGAACTTGATGTTTAGGAGAGTGCTCATAAGGAAACCTACCCAAGGAGAACCCAAGTGAACGAGAGCTCTTTTTAGAGTCAGATGCAAGATCCAAAGCAAAGTTTGCAAGGTGGTAATTGATTCAGGATCAGCTGATAATATCATATCAGATGAAGTAGAAAAGAGGCTAAAACTTACAAAGATTCCCCATGCAAACCCTTACAATGTGACTTGGTTGAATCAAGAGAAGACTATGTTAGTGAATGATCAGACATGGGTGGTGTTTTCCATTGGAGGATATAGGGACAAGGTTCTTTGTGATGTCCTACCCATGGATGTCTGCCATCTCCTATTGGGAAGACCCTGGCAATTTGATAGGAAAGTGATCGATGATGGAGAAGAGAACTCCATTTCCTTCAAGAAAGATGACAAGGCATTCAAGATTCAATCTCTGATAGAGAGTGATGAAGGAACCTCAAGGACACCTAGTGTGTTACTTAGTAGTGGGAAGGAATTCCTACACTTATTACATGATAATGAAATAGTGGGATGTACCATTCTTGTCAAACCAAAATAAGAGGAACATAAGTTGCAAACAGAGACACCTAAAGAGGTGAAAAAAATGTTAGAGGAGTTTAAAGACATTTTAAGTGATGGATCACCTGCAACACTTCCTCTAAGAAGGGCTATAAGTCATCAAATAGACTTTGTACCCAGTGCATCTCTGCCTAACAAGTAAGCATACAAGCTTACCCTTGATCAAAACAAAGAATTCGTAAGGCAACTGCAAGAGCTATTGGATCAAGGACTAATCAAGAAAAACACTAGCCCATGTGCAGTCCCGGTGGTGTTGGCATCAAAGAAGGGAGAAAAATAGAGAATTCGCACTAATTCAAGGGCCATCAATAGGATCACCATTAGGTATAGATTCCCAACTCCAAGATTAGAAGACTTGATGGACTGTTTAGGAGGTGCTATGTATTTTTCTAAGTTGGATCTAAAAATTGGTTATCATCAAATAAGGATTAAGGAGGGTGATGAGTGGAAGACCTCTTTTAAGACCATAGATGGGTTGTATGAATGGCTTGTGATGCCATTTGGTCTGACCAATGCCCCAAGCACCTTCATGAGGTTGATGAATGAGGTCTTGAAGGAATTCACTAGCAGATTTATGGTGGTGTACCTAGATGACATACTCACTATAGCAAAACCAAAGCAGAACACCTTGAACACTTAAGGTTAGTCTTAAAGACACTACATGAGGAAAAATTGGCTATCAACCTACATAAATGTGAGTTCATGTAGCAAGAACTAGTCTACTTGGGATTTGTGGTGTCCAAGGGTACTTTGAAGATGGACCCAAGCAAGGTGGAGGCAATCTTGAATTGGCTTGCCCCTAAAATAGGGGCTGAAGTTAGGATTTTTCATGGTTTGGTACAATTTTATAGGAAATTTGTGAGAAATTTTAGTGGCATATGTGCACCAGTGCTTGATGCCATCAAGGGAGGACTTAATACTAAGTTCAAGTGGACTGAGGAAGCTGAAAAAGAAATTCAAACATTGAAGCAAGAGGTAGCTACCAAGCCTATCTTACTCTTACCTACTTTTGACAAATTGTTTACAATTGAATGTGATGCAAGTGGTATTGTAGTAGGGGGTGTATTGAGTCAAGAGGGAAGGCCTGTGGCATTTTTTAGTGAGAAAATCAATGAAGAAAAGAAGAGGTACTCATCCTATGATCTAGAGTTATATGAATTAGTGCAATCCCTCAAGAAGTGGAGGCATTACCTCCTTCCAAAATAATTTGTGGTGTTCATAGATAACTAAGCCTTGAGTTACATAAACACTCAAGAAAAGATTAGCAATAGAAACTTGAAGTGGATGGAGTATCTCCAATCCTTCACCTTCACTATCAAGCACAAGAAGGGACAACTCAACAAGGTAGTAGATGCCTTAAGTAGGAAGCTATTGACTATCCAAGAAGTCCAATTGTAGAGAATAGGCATAGTAGGTTTCAAGGATATTTATGAGGAGGATGAAGAATTCTCCAAAGCCTATAAGGTATGCCAAGAGTTTGAGAATCACTTTCATGGTGAGTATGCAGACTACACCCTTCAAAATGGACTTTTGTTCAAAGGCAATCAACTATGTGTGCCTAGACAATCCATGAGAGAAAATATGATCCAAGAGAAGCACAATGGGAGCTTAAGTGGGAATGTTGGCATTAACAAAACCATGGAGTTGGTACAAAGGTACTATTTTTGGCCTAAATTTCCAAGGGATGTAAGAAGGTATGTGGAACAATGTGGTGTGTGCCAAAGGGCTAAGGGAGGCTCAAGCAATGCAAGGCTTTATCAACCATTACTAGTTCCAAATAGTCCTTGGGAGTGTGTAAGCATGGACTTTGTGGTTGGAATCCCTAAAACAAAAATAGGTATAGATAGCATCTATGTTGTAGTAGACAGGTTCTCTAAGATGAGTCATTTCATTCCATGTAGAACTACTCATGATGCAAGCTATATAGCACATCTCTTCTTCAAAGAGATTATAAGGATTCATGGACTCCCATTGACCATTGTGTTAGATAGGGATAGTAAGTTCATGGGTCATTTTTGGAAAACCTTATGGAAAAGGTTAGGAACTAATCTCTCATTTAGATCAGCTTACCATCCACAAACTGATGGTCAAACTAAAGTTATAAATAGGGTGTTGGGAAATTTTTTGAGGTGCTTGACCAAGGAGTATGGGAAGACTTGGGATCTAGTCATTCCAAAAGTAGAGTATGTCTATAATGACAGTGTTAATAGGACCATAGGTAGGAGTCCTTTTGAGGTTGTATATGGAAGACACCCTAAAGGAGTGTGTGAATTGAGAGACCTTAGATCAATGGAGATGAAGAGTGGCCAAGTAGAGGACTTCACTCAAACTATCAAGGAGGCACAAGAACAAGTCAAGAAGGTCATCCTAGAGTCCACTCAAAAGCTAAAGACTAAAGTAGATGAAAGAAGAAATTAATTTCAGTTCAAGGTAGGGGACTATGTGATGGTCCATCTAAGTAAATCAAGGATGCAAAAATGAATGCCTACTAAGTTGCAAATGAGAAGAGTAGGGCCTTGTAAAATTCTGGCCAAATATGGTGAAAATGCCTATAAGGTGGACCTGCCATTAGATCTAGCTATCTCACCAATGTTCAATGTTGTTGACATGGTCTTGTTCAAAGGATACATAGCAAAGGAAAGTGTGGATCAATCAAAGGTGTTATAGGATCTAGATAGCAATGCCATGCCAAAAAGGAAGCAACCTATAGCAGAATAGGTCTTGGAATCTAGAGTAAAGAAGTCCACTAGGAATCAAGTGTATGTGGAGCACTTAGTCAAATGGGTAGGTCAGCTTGAGTCTAAAGCTACTTGGGTAGAGGAAAGCCAATTCAAGAAACTAGGCATAGACCTAGCCCTTCTCAACTCCAAAGTGCCTTAATCTATGCCAAGGGGGAGTATGGTGCAGGAGCACCCTTTTTAGGGCTCCCACCATCATAAATTTTGTTGTGAAGAACTTATTGATGAAGTCTTGTAAGTAAAATAAGAGCCTTGAGCTCACATGGTGTGTGTAGGGTCTAGTTAGGATCCTAGGGTCATAGTCTTGTCTTTCTTTATGATTGTACAGTGACTTAGGGAATGATGTCATCCTAATGCCACATGACCTTAGAGTAGATCAAAGTCTTAAAATAGGGGGTTTGAATTTTTTAGCACATGTGTGCTTTGTTTTAGACCTAAGAATGGTCTTGGGATGTGAAGAGAGCAAAAATTGCTCAAGCAACAAAAGTTGCTCAAAAAGTTGCATAGCAACTTTTCAAAGTTGCTTAGCAACTATTTCCAATTTGGGTCCAAACCTTACCCAAGTGGCTAAGAGCCCTAACTAAGCTCAAACCCCAAGGAAAAGTGTTATAATTTAATATTTCCTTGGTATTTATGTATTTATAGGATAAACCAAGGTATCCTAATGTTTTCATCCTCTAGTCCAAGTGGGAGGACATGTAATATTTGTAATTTCCTTTATTAAGGAAAATAGATATTCCTCCTTATGAGGAATCCTACACTTGTCTCACACACTACTGAAATGTGGCATACATAGAAATGGGAGTTACAATGTAACTCCTTTCTCACATCTCTATTAAAAGAGATGGATCTCCTTTTCTCATTGATTCTCACATGAGATTCTTCTTCTTCTTCTTCTTGATTATCATTGTATGAGCATTGCTCTCTCTCTCTCTCTCTCTCTCTCTCTCTCTCTCTTAGGCATTTGTTGCCACTTTCATTAATTTCACAGGGGTTTTTTTATGCTTTTCCCCTCCAAAATCTTGTCTCCTTGTTTCATTGTGCTTTGGTGAATGCTCCTAGCTTTGTGTTTATTCATGGTAAACTTGTTTTCCCTTACTCATTGATTAAACAATTTCCTCTCTATATTTTTTTATTATTATTATTTTAACATGGTATTAGAGCTAGGTTGGTTTAATCATTTATTGAGTGTACAGGTGAAGGAGCTACCATATCTTGGAGCACTCCAAATCGGAGACTCTTGAGAGAGTTCATTACTAGTTTTTTTTCCTAATCTGATTAAGAGAGAAAAATTGAAAAAAAAATTAGTTTTGGCTGGTTTACTACCAAAACCCATCTAACTATTGGTTTCATTATTGTTTTAATTTGTACAGGTTTGGTTGCATTTCTAATAAAATAATTTATTCAAATTTAAATTTATCAAAACCTTCGTTTCATCATATTAAATTAAATTTTGTTTTAATATTTTTAATAATAAAAGAATTTAAAGCTTCTTCCTTTTTTCTTGTTCTAATATCGATTCTTGGTTGATAAATCTTAACTTCATGTTATAATATTATTGGCAGTCAAAGTTTTTTTAATTTATTCTTTTTCAGTTACATGCCATATAATTCAAATTGGTTATCAATAGTTTCTATTTTCTCTCTACATGTGTACCATTTTTCAGTGCCTTATCATCATTAGAGGCATTATTTCATTCTATTAGCTTTGCATGCATTGTTTTTATTCTCTATTTTGCAACTTCTTTATCATTGCTTGTTCATTACTTTGGTTCTCTACATGCGTTTTCTTAATCCTTGCAGGTGTTTTTCTCTACATGCAAGGTCTTGTTCGGTTGCTAACCTTTTTTATTTGTCTTAGTTGTCTTGGCTCATAGTATTCTACTATGCCTTCACTATGTTTTTGTTCAACATCATTTTTTTCCTGATTTTGTATGTTCAATATCTTCTAGTTATTATCAGTCTAAGCTTGTTGGTGCTGGTCATTTTTTGTGAAGACTTTTGCTGTTGTGCGTAGAGTTCTCTTTAACTGAAAAGTGTTCTTATTCATCTATATCCAGCTAGGAATAGCATATCAGATAACTGAAAGGTTTGTGGCAACCATTCTTGACATTATCAAGCTATCATGGAGATATCAGTTGTTGCTTAAAATTTTTGGACATGATAATACCACTCTCTATTTCCTAGTTCTGCTTTCATTTTGACTCCTTTGTTTAGTTTTCACATCCCATTCTCTGTTTCATAGCTCTTCTTGTTGTCTTTTCACTGAGAGAAGTCAAACCCTGTTATTAGTTTTTTGATTATCCTAGTTTAGTTTTCATTTTTTTCGAACTCTTGCTTGTTTGTGTAGTTGCATGGTCTCATTGCGGCTCTTTTTATTCTTGCATGTTGCATCTTTAGTGTGTATCTCTTTTTTTTTATTATTAGATATAGCATAATAAAAAATAGCATGTTATATTCTAAAATAAGAGATTATGAAGATATAGCATGTCTTCGAAAATATTCTAAAATCTAACATAATTTGGACAAAGATTATCACTGCTTTCTTGCTATCGATGATCAAAAGGTTTGTTCTAAAATCTAAGGGTTTGAAATTTGTGATCAGATTGTGTACTTTCTATTCAGTGTTATTTATATTGAAGTTAATTCAAATAAATTTGCTAATCTCTAGGTTGCTCGAGTAAGGACATTACATTCCTCTTCTATTGTGTAGTGCTAATAACTTGTTAATAGTTATTAGTTATTGGTTCTCATTTATGGTTCTATTGTTATTTGTTTATTTGGTTAGCATTTTTTTTTTTATTGGTTCCTTTTTTAATTTGAAAAGAACTAACCCAGTTAAGTTTATTGCATTGCTGTGCTTTTTTTTTCCATAGGAGTTGCATGCTTTATTTCTAAGTTTTCATCTCTTTTAACATGTTTGTGTTTCGTAAAGAGCATCAAAGCTTCTATAGCTATTAAATAGAGAAGTGCCACGGAGGAGTGAAACTCCATTCATATTTTGATTCAATAGTTTTTTCCATCAGGAGTGAAGAGTTGTTTTTTCATTTCTATTTGCATAGAAATTTTTTTTAAAAAATTATGTTGCAAGGACTTGCTGAGCGAGTTCCCGTGGTGTATTGTTTTTGCTGCATGTACAAGGGCATTGCCATCTCCTACCTTCACCAGTTGTACACGTGCAAGGTAAAAATCACTTGATAGAATTTTCATGACAAGCTTTCCGCTATTGTCGATGATTTTGCCCACCCCTCTGCGGCCATCTCCCCCTTCGCTTCTCCTCCACCGCTTCTTCCCATAGCGACAGTCACCCACGCGGTGCTCAACTCTCCCTGCACACAAAGGCACTGCCCGAAGTGCACGAGCTTGTTTGTGTGTTTGTTTTTCATGCATGTTATCAATCCCATCTTCTCACCTCTTGCGCTCCCTTCTTTGCTTGCGCTATTTTTTGAGTTTACTAGATAGAGTTTCATGGTTTTGATAGCTCTTCTTTGTTTTAGTTAAATTTTCTCTGTTATTAATGTACCATTTTTCTCTTTCATTATATTAAAAGTTGCATGCAGGTTGTCTACGGAAGAGGTGTTGATTAGGTTAACTTTTCTGCCTGTGCATTCTAACCGGCTTGCTTCCATTGCATATTTCTTCTGCATGAATCTAGATCAAGTGTTTTTTTCTTTCACATTGCCCACTCTGAGATCTTAGTGATCAAAAGTGTTTAAGACATTGCATTTCAATTTCATGTTGCAAAATACTTTAAAGTATTTTTTTTTGAAACACATTAAAAGATAAATTGGATAAATGAAGTTGTCTACATTATAAATCTCTATTTTTTTTTGCATAGCCTTTCAAAAGATTTCTTTTGTTTGTGTGTCATAGTTAAACTTTAAAGTTTTATTTTCTATTTTTTTTCTTCTTCTTTAATTTAGTTTGAGATAAAGCAAGGTTATGCGAGCCACATCTTCATTATTCTATGTTTTAAGATATTTTTTAGCTCACAATCTTCTGAGTAAGTGTTGTTTTTGTTAATCTATCTTTTAGAGTTTTTTAAAAGGAGTTGTAGGATCTTAATCTTGTTTGGCTCTCGCTGCATGTTATTTCCACTATATGTTATTTCCATTCATCTATGTGCTTCTGAAATTTTTTTTTTAATCTTCTTCATTGTCTATTATTGTTGTAGCAGATCTCTTTTCATGTCTTTGAAGTTCTGGTTTGTTCGTTTTAAGTTTTCCTCTAGCAATTTTTCCCTATCTGTGGTGTATTCAAGCATTATATTTACCTGGTTAATTTTTTTTGCTTACGTTTCTTGCAGGTCTGAATTTTTTTTTCTTGCAGGTTGTAACATTTTGTTAATAATTTCATTTTCCCTCTTTTTAAAATAATTATATTATCTTCCTATTGTAATTTTCTTTCATGATGTCTATGTCAATGCCAAAATTTAAACTCACTAGTTCTAATTATTCTGTTTGGAGGCCTCACATGTCTGATCTTCTAAAATATCAACACCTTTTTGATATTGTGTCTTCACCTAATTTGAAACTGACTTCCACCGCTCCTCAAGCTGACCAGGATTCCTGGCAGTTGAAAGATGAGGAAACATTTGGTCTAATTGGATTCTCACTAAATCTAGACTTATATCACCTTATCGCCAATTGTATTGAGGCTCATCAGGCTTGGCATGTCCTAGAGAATACATTTCAAACTCACCAAACCTCTACTCCACCCTGTGACATTATGTATCCTTAAAATGATTTTCCTATTTGGGATGACCCATGTGATGATGTTTGTTTTGGGGATGATCCCTCGCTTCCTATTTTCCTCATAAAGATAACTTGTTACAGGTTGATGGTGATGGTAATTATCTGTTTACTCCTCCTTGCTCTCATGTTGATGACATGTCTAACCAAGAAGAGGAAATTATATCTAACTTTCTTAATGTTACTTTGCAAGATATGTTTATTACTCAGAATGAAATTCATGATGCTAGTATTAATCCTATCATTATTGTGGAAGTTAATGATAATGATGCTTATATTAACTCTCCTATTAATGCTTCATATTATGATGAATACACTATAGCTTTGTATTATGCAACTAAAGATTGTATTTCTAATTCTATAACTCATGAACATGTTACAAATTTGGTTTATGCAATTAAAGATTTCATTTATGATTCTTTGACCCATGATACACAATATGATTTTTTCCAAAGTGTTACTGATTCAGCATTGGGTGATCCCAATGATGGGCACTCTACTAGTGGTTTTTGCCTTATTGCAATCTCAAGTATTGATTATGCTCCACCTCTACTTGTAAATGGAAATGAATATAAAAAATGCATTAATGCATCCCAAGAATCTCAATGGTCTCTTAAAGATTTGGGTTCTCCTCAACATGCTATTCACTTTTTGCCAAAATTCCTATGTACCATTCAAGCACAAAAGCACAAGTTGAAGACATGAAAGATGATCAAGATGAAGACATCCTAGTGAAGACTCTTTCAAAAGAAATATCTCAAATTCATTTTAAACATTTGGGTTTGATACCCATTGATGTAATTGCCCCAAGTAAAGATTAAAGGGGGGTGTTAGAATTTAATCTTTCCTCGATATTTATGTATTTATAGGATAAACCAAGGTATCCTAATGTTTTTGTCCTCTAGTCCAAGTGGGAGGACATGTAATATTTGTAATTTCCTTTATTAAGGAAAATAGATATTCCTCCTTATGAGGAATCCTACACTTGTCTCACACACTACTAAAATGTGGCATACATAGGAATGGGAGTTACAATGTAACTCCTTTCTCACATCTCTATTAAAAGAGATGGATCTCCTTTTCTCATTGATTCTCATATGAGATTCTTCTTCTTCTTCTTGATTATCATTTTATGAGCATTGCTCTCTCTCTCTCTCTCTCTCTCTCTCTCTCTCTCTCTCTCTCTCTCTCTCTCTCTCTCTCTCTCATTCTTAGGCATTTGTTGCCACTTTCATTAATTTCATAGGGGTTTTTTTATGCTTTTCCCCTTCAAAATCTTATCTCCTTGTTTCATTGTGGTTTGGTGAATGCTCCTAGCTTTGTGTTTATTCATGGTAAACGTGTTTTCCATTACTCATTGATTAAAAAATTTCCTCTCTATATTTTTTTATTATTATTATTTTAACAAAAACACTATTTGTTTTTGGAAAAACCCTAATCCAGGGGTTGGAGGTCATTGTGTATGGCTTTGAGTTGGTAAAACTAGACTGTGACTATAATTTGGTGTGCCAATCAATGCTAATGGCATGAATTTGCAGAGTTAATGAATAGAACATAAGATATTTGGAATTGTACATTTGCATTAGTGTATTTAATTTTTTTTGGGTGTGTTTATAGTAGTTTCTTTACAAGTTTATGTGTTTTCTTGTTTATAGTTTGAAATGACCAGTCCTCCGTCCAATTTGGACATGTAAATAAGGGTATGTAGCTTCTATCCCCACCATGGTAACACCATGGAACCTTGGGATATGGTAGTATAGTCCCTATTCTATACATATCTACAAGTAGGGCCTTGGAATGTGTGTGCAAGCATTTATTTGACCAAGTCCTAGGTGAGCTTGGACTATGCCCAACTAGGTGAGATCAACATTGTGGAAGCTCTAGAAGACAAGGACAAAGACTTCAATGAAAACCCTTTGGAGGAGTTTAAGAGGGATGAGTGAAGAATCATTGGTGTGAAGGAGAGGTTCCCACCTATCCATTAAGGGTGTTTATACAAGAAAACAAACTCTATGACTCTAGTAAGCTCAAAAAGCCCTAGAAACCCTCATTTCTAGTTAGGGCATTGTACAGATAGTTGAAGACCTAAAAACCGAAAATCCTTGAGGGATGGGAATATGACTGGAGGTATATGTGGAAGAATAGCCATTTTTTGGTGAAAGAAGTAGGTCAAAAGTCCTAAAAACTCAGAAAGGGGGCCTAATTAGGGCTCTTTTCTAGTAGCACTATTTTAGGAAGAAAGTGTGAGATCGGTTAACAAGCCAACTTACCCAACCTCTTGGAGTTACTTTTTTGAGTGAAAAAACACATTGGAAGTCATATCCACCCTTGTGAGAGCTTGACATGGTGATAAATTCAAGAAACCCTTATTAGCCTATGTAAGGGTATGAAGCTAGGAAGTGTGAAAGCAAGCTAAGTGGAAGGAGAGTTCAATATTGGTGGTTGGATTGGGCTAGGTCAGGGGATCCTATTAAGAAGAGGAACCCTATAGACCATAGGGTGTGAGTAGAGAACACTAGTGATCAAAGATAAGTATCAGGGAGCCTAGACTAAGCAAGTCTATCCCAATCTCCCCATCAGGAGTATGGTCAAGCTTGGGATCAACTCATTGGACAAGAAAAATATGCCTATAATGACATAGTGAATATGAATACTAGTAAGAGTCCTTTTGAGATAGTTTATGGCCTTCATACTAGAGGCATATACGAGATTAGGGATCTAAAGGATGGAGCCAAGGGAAGTTCCTATGGAGAAGACTTTTCACATTCTATGCAAGAGGTTCATGAGACAGTGAAGAAAATATTGACTGAAAATATAGAGAAGCTTAAGAATAGGTTGGATGAGAGAAAAAGGGATGTCTAATTGCAAGTTCAGGATCTAGTGATGGTCAATCTCAATAAGGAAATATTGTAGAAAGGAGTGCCTCATAATCTTTAAATGAGAAGAATTGGCCCATGTACCATTCTAGCTAAATATGGCACCAATGCATACAAGGTGGAATTACTAGAGGAAACTTGTTTATCTCTTGTGTTCAATGTAGAAAATTTGGTCTTGTATAAAGGACCAACACCAAATCTAGATCAGAGTCTAATTGAGGTCATATAGGAACTAGAAGAACTCCACTTACCATCTACACCACCTAAGAATATAGAGAAAATACTAGATTCCAAGGCATACAAGAAGACAAGAAAGAGAACAAATTATGAACATTTGGTAAAATGGTATGGAAAAGGTAATGATTAAGCCACATGGATTAAAGAATATGAATTCAATAAGTTGGGAGTGGATTCCAGCTTACTCAATCCAAGGGTGGATTGAAATCTTTTCGTTTGGGGAGGATGGTGCAGGAGCACCTAGGCTCACTCCCAAGCATGGTTAAAATTTTGTCTTGTAATTACCTTAGCCAAGTTAGTAGGTTTTCTTCTGACCTTAGAAGGTCTTACAAGTGTTTTCCTAGGTGGATTAGACTAGGATCAATCCATCCTAGATGTTTAGGCTTTCTAGTGGATAGTCTTCTAGACTTAGCTTGGATTAGGAAAATTCCTTAAAAAGCTTAAATGATGTTCCTGCATCATTTAAGAGGGATTTTTCATGACCTGCAAGGGAACCCAAGAAGTAAAAAACAAATTCTCTTAAGGAAAGAAAACCTATATTTTGAATAATGAAAACTTTTGAACTTTAAGAAGATTTACATGCATAAATACATAAACAAATTTAACTTAAATTCCTCCCTTGGTTCCCTAATATAATTTAGCATTCCTTTTTATTTCATTAGATATAAATATTTTGAATAACTTTTACCCAACTATGTCATAGCATTTTGAAGACATTTAAGAAGAAATATAAATACTTTCATTTGATAATACACTAAACATTTTAGATCCATCTATATTCCCCAAAGTATTCCTTCATGCATAAAAGAACATTTAAAACATTAACCCCATATAGAAGAACCATTTAAGAATTTGAAAAAATACATATATGAAGTTATTCCATTTGATATACTAGCCTTTCTTAACTAACAATAATGTACGAGATTCAACTTTACTTGAAAAATTATTAAAGTCCTTTTACTTTTCAACAAACATGCTTTACATAAAAATTACATTTTCCTTTTCATTTCCCTAGATCTACCCATCCCAAATTACATCACCTTTGAAAATATATTAAATATTATATTACATTCATCTCCTTTTAGGAGGTTACAATAATGACATAACTTTACATTTGATAGAAAGTAATGAAAGATAAGTAAAGAGTCTTCTTTCTTCAAAACTGGAATAATGTACAAGCAAGAATTCCTTTCAATAATGCAATAGCAACTTGTACCTTGATAAAGAAAGATTTACCACCCAACCACATGGATACCAAAAGGCCCACTCCCCCATGCTAGGAGATAAACACCAAGATCCACACAAGAAGAGATAACTAGGTCATTACTAGGGTTGAGGTAACCTTTCCCAAACACAACTGAAAAGAACATGAAATAAAAATACCTTCTGAAAGGTTCAAGACTTGGTAGAAACTCTAAGTAACAATCAAGGTGAGTGTCATCGCATAGCCCTCACCCCTTGGTTTGTCCTGGTACTAGCCACTCTTGGCCCCAACCCCCAAGTAGGCACATGTGGAACTGAATGTGTTTCATACAAATAGGGCCACTCAGTCATACCTATGAATAGGTACCTTCACCCACTCCCATCCATAGTCTTTAATAGCACTAATGGCATGGGTGAGGCATACATTTATCTTTTTAGTGTTTTTTTCCATCCCCATTTATTTATTAAGGTTATCACTTGATTAAGACAACTCATTAGTGGGTTATCTTGGTACTAGCCACTTAGGGCCCTAGCCCCACAATGAGAGCCACTCACCTAGTGTTCTTAGGTTTTCTACCCTTACCCAAGAATCATAAACACACATGAAATGCATTATGTCCAATCATATAAACATTCAAGTAAAAAAATCAAGAATAGGAATGATTTAGGAAGTCACATTGTTGTCCTTGACCACCAGACAACCCTAAACCCTAATCTAGTTTCCCTAAACACCTCTAGAGGCTTCAACAGGTATCAAAATGCACCCAACAACATACATCTAAGGAAATTGGTGATCCAAGTGACTAAATACTACCTAGGGTCAACTATATTGAAGTATATGACTATATTTAGTGTTGTCATTATGTCAACAAAGTCATATAGAGTTTGGGAGTGAGCGCACTTTATCACAAGGTCAGAATATGGCTAAGTATAGAAGACTAGATGGTTAGTAGAGCACTAGAAGATCAGAGCATAAATGCATGTGTGTATGACCAAGTTATGATATGTGCCCTTGAAGTTAAGATGGTAAGTGTGTATTCATGCTAAGTCTAAGAGCACATGATCAAATGAGATAGTATGACAAAGATACAGACAATTGAAGAGGTACAACCAATGAATGATAGAATAGAATAGAGTATGAAGCTGACTATTTCTATTTTTTATTAGCGGTTATAATAATGTTTTGTAAAGGCTATGTGCCTATTGTAATTAGGTTGTAGACATGTAAAAATATTTTTTTGTAAACATGCTTGAGCCAATTCACATGCAAGTGTTGTATGTAACTGGTTAAAGGGCCGACCTAGTTAATTGTTTTGTAAGCACATATAAATATGACATGCACCTTGGTAATTGAGGAGCAACAAGAATATAGAGAAAGAAAAGCATAGAATAAATATGTGAAGAGTAGTCAGTATGTTGTAGTGCTTCATAAGAGGTTGAAGCATCGGCACATCAAAGGAATTGATTAGACAAGTAGTGTCACAACACCAGTTCATCCAGCAGATATAGTGTGTATCTAAGATCAGAAGGTTGTAGCCTTCACCACTTGAGTAGTGAACTCTAGGATAGTATGTTCCCACCCCTAATAGGGTTATTATAAAAGACTCCTAATAGGGTCTAACCCTTGACCAGGTCACTGTACTAAAAGCATTGTAAAGAACAACTCCTAACAGGGTTGCAGATCTTCTAACAAAGATCATAAGACACTAGTGCAGTTCTTAGTGGGTGTCAATTCCCCCTGGGGTTTTTACCTATTTGGGTTTCCCTATAACCATAGTGGTGTTATGTGTTCTAATTTTTTATCTTGTGTATATTGATGTTTATTTGAGTACTTAAGAAATCAAGATAAGTTTCAAGAGTAAAAGTAAAAGATTAAAATATAGTGAACACTAATTTACCACCCCCCCCCCTCTCAATGTTCCCATTCCTAACAATTGGTATTAGATTTTTGGTCCACTAAAGAGAAGTTTAACCACTTGAGGAGATCAATGGGTTCAAAAGAAGAAAAACATTTTAAGAAGAATCGTATGGAAGCTCTTGAAGACCTTGATAGATATGAGAAAGAAGTTGAAGAACTAAAATTGAAATTCATTAGCCCACAAGTATTCATCAAGATACTGAGACAATATTTGAAGGATTTTACAAACAATGATTTGGGAAAAATGGTTAAGAAGTTGAATGAGGATAACACATCTTTACAAGATCAGATTGAATAGTGTGTCTGCAGCCACTATTCTTGCAGCAATTAGACTTTTCAGAGAAAATGGAAAGTTCAATTTGTGTGAGATCTTGAGTGCATAATTGATTGTTAATATCAAAGCCATCAAGCATGATAAGACCAAAATATTCAAGTTTGGGTCTTTAATCATCTACATGTACTTCCATATACTTGGAAAGGTATCAGATTTATACATAGACAAAAGTATGCCTATAATGCATCAAATATCTCTTAAGGAATCTACTAATATCTCATTGAAGGATTACATGGAGCTAGAATTGAAGACATTCAGGATCAAAATGTAGATGAGGTTTAGGATACCAAAAAGCATAATTGAGAAATACAAAGACAACATTTGTTTTATGGTAGAAACTAACATAACATGCATGGAAGTAGTTGATCCTAGAATAAAGTGGATTCATCCAATTGGTTATGAAGTAGAAGAACCAATCCTAGAAGCATATGCAAAAGTATAATTATCAGCTCCTAAGGACCCTAATGAACTTATATGGGGAACCTATGAAGAAAAGACAAGGGAAGTTGATGTAGTTTTGAACAGTGCAGCAACTAAGAGGAAAGCCTCTAAGATTACATCTGAGATACTCAGAACTCATGATGTGATTCAAGAAGATCTTGACAAATCAAGAGAAGAAAATATAGCCTTAGATATTGAGATCGCATCCACAGTGGAAGCTGAGAAAGACAATCCCAAAATGAAGAAAATAAAGATTGAAAAGACTGGTGATACAAAGAATAAACAAGGTAAAAAAAATCTTATCCCTACTACACCAAAAGATACAGTTGGTCTAACATCACCTCCTGAGTATAAGACAATAGAAAAGAGTAAGAAGGAGTCCAGTTTAAGTCACCCATCCTTGTGGGCATATAGAAGTCATAAAAAGAACACTCAAGCACCTCTGCAGGTAGACTTCAGACCTAGTCTTCAAGTTTTGAGAACAAGGATTGTTGATGAAGGAAGAATAGATCAAATAGGAAAATTAAATGAGAAATATAATGAGATTGACAAATAAAAAATCCATGGAATAATAATCAAACACATGCTAGAATTCAAGAAGACAGTCCTAGAACTTAAGACGGTCATTCTAGATAGTGTTTGGAATATCTTGGAATCCTTGAAGAAACAAGCTATTGGATAAGATCTAAGAATAAGGGAAAAGATTCTAGATGAGAGCCTCCCTATATATTCTTTAGAAGAGAAAACATTATTGTTAGATCTAGTGAAGCCACACCTCAAAACAAAGTTGAGAATACTACACATAATGGATAAAAACTTTGAGTTGGTAGCTAAAGAAACATAAAAAGCTTTTGAGAAAGTTTTTATGGATAGGCACATGTACCCATCTACTGGGCACACAAATCAAGTTCCCTCTAAGGAAGCCAAGGAGTCAGAGACCACCAATGCACCAGTAACAGGTCCTTGGGATTTAGCACCTATAGTGGAAAGACCTAAAGAGAGTTAATTTTGGACCCATAAAAGAGACACAAAAGGATGACACTATCTTTATTGACAATGTAGAGATAGCCATGGCAGCCATATATAAAGACTTGGATAAGTTTGAGGAAGACTTTGTGAGCACACATGAGGCTGGAATCCTATGTAGTGACAATTTACCTAAGATTCAAGAGGAAGTAATGATAGAGGATATAACAAGAAAGGAAGAGGAAGACGAGAAGGAAGAAGAAAAAGAGGTAGAGGAGAAAAGGAAAGACAGTGAACAAACAGGTGAGCCATCTGTTGAAATGCCAATGAAGATAAAGAAAGAAGTGATGGACAACACTCCTATCACTCCCTTACCCTCTGCATCATTGTTGTCAAGTTTGACACCAAACATCACAATCTTGGACTCTTGGGGAGAAGAAGACCTGACTAAGATCAATATCCTAGCTATGGAGAAAGCAAAAGAGAAGCAAGTGATGAGGAACCCTCTATTTATCGAAACAGACAATATTCTGAATAGCTTGCTACCTTTAGAAAAGAAAGTTTCTATGGTTCATTTAGTTGATGATGCTAGTACCATAATGACAAGCTTCAAAGAAAACTTTTCTAGCTTGGAAGAATCTGCATCTCAAATTGTAGAAGAGAAATATATGAAGAAAATATTGAGTGAAATAATTGGCAACTTTGCACTTGACCTCAGCTCATTGAAAGTTGGTCAAGCATCCTTGAAGGAGTTTGCAGCTAAGGGAAGGAAGATCATAGATGACTATATGAACTAGGATAAACTAACTGCATATCACTATAAGAAAATCTAGGAGGTAGAAGCCATGATTGTTAGTGTAAAGAAATCAGTGGAAGATCCCTCCATTTATGTGAATATGTGCAACAATGTATACTAGGGATAGATAGAAAAAATAGAAAAGGCTGAGAAGGAGATGTCCAAGATAAGGGCAAGGAAAACATAGCTCAGGAATGCTCTTGTGCCCTCTCTAGATATACTTAATCAGAACATCAAGGAGATCGATGCCACCATGGTGACATATGGTCATGGTCTGAGTAAAAACTTGGAGAAGATGGACAAGCTACAATATGCCTTATGCACCCATCAATAGATTATCAATGCACTAATAGCATTTCGGAAACAAGAGATTCAGAACTTAAAGATTGCTTATCTAGATGTACTTTCTCTGTAAGTACTTCTAGATATACATTTTTTAAGCACCTTTGTCATTAATGTCAAAGGGGGAGTAGAATATGTATAAAGAAGAATATGGAGCTTTGTAAATAATGTAAAGAAAAAATATAGAAGGGGAGATATAAGTTAAAAATTTTGTATAAGGGAATAGTTAGTAACTTCGCCATATTCCTTTGTTGCCATTAATACCAAAGGGGGAGATTGTTCGAAAGTTGACTATACTAAATTATATGACTATATTTAGTGTTTTCATTATGGAAACAAAGTCATATAGAGTTTTGGAGTGAGCGCACTTTATCACAAGGTCAAAATATGGCTAAGTATAGAAGACTCGATAGTTAGCAAAGCACCAGAAGATATGCACCCTTGAAGTTAAGATGGTAAGTGTGTATTCATGCTAAGTCTAAGATCCAATGATCACATGAGACAGTATGATGAAGATACAAATAGTTGAAGAGGTACAACCAGTGAATGACAAAACATCATAGAGCATGGAGTTGACTATTTCTATTTTTTATTAGCGGTTATAATAATGTTTTGTAAAGGCTATGTGCCTATTCTAATTAGGTTATAGACATGTAAACATCTTTTTTTATAAACACGCTTGAGCCAATTCACTTGGAAGTGCTATATGTAATCAGTTAAAGGGTCGACCTAGTTAATTATTTTGTAAGTGCATATAAATATGACAAGCTCCTCTGTAATTAAGGAGCGACAAGAATATAGAGAAAGAAGAGTAGAGAAAAAATATGCAAAGAGTGGTTAGTATGTTGTAGTGCTTCACAAGATGTTGAAGCATTAGTGCATCAAAGGAACTGATCAGACAAGTAGTGTCACAACACTAGTTTATCCAGCAGATATAGTGTGTATATGAGATCAGAAGGTTGTAGCCTCCACCACTTGAGAAATGAGCTCTAGGACACTATGTCACTACCCCTAACAAGGTCAGACACTTGAATAGGTCACTATACTAAAAGCATTATAAAGAACACCTCCTAACAGGGTTGCAGATCTTCTAACAAAGATCATAAGACACTAGTACAGTTCTTAGTGGGTGTTAATTCCCACCAGGGTTTTTAAATATTTAGGTTTCCCCGTAACGATATTGGTGTTATTGATTTTATTGTTTATCTTGTATATATTGATGTTTATTTGAGTACTTAAGAAATCAAGATAAGTTTCAAGAGTAAAAGTAAAATATTAAAATATAGTGAACATTGATTCACCCCCCCCTCTCAGTGTTCCCATTCCTGACAACATTGTTGTCCTTGACCACCAAACAAGCCTAAACCCTAATCCAATTTCTCTAAACACCTCTAGAGACTAAAACAAGCATCAAGATACACCCAACAACATACATTTGAGGAAATTGGTGAGCCAAGTGACTAAATACTACCTAGGGTCAGCCCCAAGTCACTTGGGAGCCCAAAAACCCCACAATAGTCAAACTGTAATGCCTAATAGAGAGCTTCATAGTTGGTTTAAGAGTTGTGTAGTTGGTTGCTCAATCTATGTAGTTGGGGCCTCAAGCTACATAGTTGGTAGCAAGAATTGTGCAAATTTTTCTCCAAAACTGCGCAATTGGTCCCAGACTGTGTTTTTTGAAAAATGGGTTAGTAGAGTGAGTTTCTAGGTAAAACTAGGCATGATGGAGGTACTAGAAGAAGAATTAGGGAAAGACCAAATTGAGATCTCCTTGTTTCCCTTCCAAAACATGCCTCAAACACATCCTACCTACATAACAACTCTACTCTAGAACTAAGAATTGAAAAAGTGGTGTAAAATTCAACATGCAACTATAAAAAGAAAATAAGACCTCCTAAGGTCTGGAAGTACCTAAAGACCTTTGAAACATTTGGGAAGGTATAAAAATCATCCTAGGAATATTCTAGACTCTAATCAATGCATATATGAAGAGTATACAATTCATAGTAGAAAGTAGAATAATTTTGTGACATTAATATATCCAAACATAAGCATATTTATCCTTGCTCTTAAAACTATTACATTCCCTCACTAGTACATTTCACCTAGTTGTTCTACCAAATTTTTTGACCATGAAACAAAAATATTTCAGTTGGTCGGATTATAGAAGGAAAACTTTCATTTTTTTTAAATCTATGCCTATGTTAGTCAAAATTTTGACCACTACCGTGTATGTCGAAAGTTCGATGAACATGGGTATAATTTTTTTATAAAAAGAATTCATTTCTCATTTCATTATCACCACGGTGAAATTTTTTTAGGGGCAGCGTGCCAAACCTACACATTGGCCAAGGCAAATTTGACACTGTGTATAGGGGTTGCAGTTTTTATCTAGACTTGGGCCTTTAATCTTCGAGCTTGAAACCACATCACTAACCAAGGCATATTCGACACTATGTATAGGGGTTGTAGTTTTTATCTGGACTTGGGCCTTTGATCTTCGAGCCTAGTTTTGGAAAGTTGGCTTTTCCTCTCCTTATCAAATAGAAGCTCATTGAGGTAGGGATTGTGTTATCTCCTTTGCATTTTGAGGGCACATCTTACTATGATATTCATTACTCCATGCTCTATTATGTCCATGGCATTGAGTTCATTTCTTTGGATGATTTGATTATGGCATTTTCTATGTTAGTGAACTAGGGAATCATGTTAATGTGTGTTCATTGGATTCTCTGGTTACCCATGAGCTATGGAATCCATTTATATGAGCTAGGGTATCATTGATTATTTCCTATCAATTATATGGTGTTGGTAAGTCTTTCCCATCCCACACAACCATTATTAATACCAATATGAATAGACATGACTGGCATCATTTCATTATCAGTTGACTGGAATTGTTTCATTATCTTACATAGTGATACAAATAACCACTAATTAGTGGTTATTGTTAGGAATGAATGCAAAGTATTTTGGCAGTCATTCTGTAGCAGTTGTTGTTGCATTCATGACTTGGATTGTCATTGATGTCAACACAGTGATACTCTGGATATTAGCAGGAAAGTAGGTATAGTTTTGTTTTACACACATGTTGTATCATAGATTGGATTTTTCATAGTTGATGGTATGTTCTTTGGTGTGTTATTAACCTATGGTTAACAGTGCAAAAAGAAATTCATTCATTTGTGAGAGTTATGAGCATTTTGGTGAAAGTAGTGTTTAGACAGTTATTCTGTGAAGTGATGTTCAGAAATTGGAGGATATCTCTTAGCTGGGATGGAATCTGATTTTGTGTAGTTAAAGGGATGTTGGAGACTCATTAATGATGATGTGTTTCATAGTGAAAACTTTGAAGATATGTTTGGAGAAAGTTACAGTATCTGGAAGCCGACAATTTTATGTGAATTCTATGTGTAGCATGTAGAATTTATTACTTTGTAATTAAGGACTGACTCATTCATAATTATTTGAGTTTGGTATATAAGAAGGAATTTTTTCCTTGTTGTAATGTGTACTATGAAGATTGAGATGTGAATATATGCATGAAGTGAAGAAAGGAGCTAATTCAGTGATGAAGGAAGACTTGTGAGTACAGAGATCTGGAATTGTGATCTTGTGTAGCAGAGAGTGTGGTTTTGGCATAGTGTGAAGGAGGTAATATATTTAATATTATTCTATTGAATAATTCTAAGATATTTTGGACAGTGGGTTCAGAGATCTTGCCTTGAAGCTGTTTGGGCAGTGGGTCCTTCTGTCTTCCATAAACTCTTAACCGAGTTAGAATCTTTTAACAGGGATTCAAAATATCCTAATAGGGATTTATATGTACTGAATGTATTTCATAAGACTCCTAACAAGGTCCATCCTCTAACAAGGAACTTTCATATTAGTACATCATTTTGTGGGCATCATTCCCACTGGGGTTTACTCTTTTCAAGAGGTTCCCTAGTCAACATATCTTGTGTTATTGTGCAATTGAGTATGGTTATCTTTCTATGGTTGATCAATACATTGATTATATTGTTTAAAGTAGTTGAATGGTTAAATTATCTGATAACTGATTCATCCCCCCCCTCTTAGTTATCTTGGGGATCTTTACTTTCTAACAATTGGTATCAAAGCAGCAGGTCCTTGAAAGAAAAGTTTAACAACTTAAGGAGATCCATGGCGAATTTTAGAAAAGAAAGCCCTAAGTTTGATGGAGTAAATTTTGACAGCTGGAAAGAAAAGATGAAGACACATCTATTGTGTTTAGGACCAAGTTATTGGTTGATTACAAAGAATGAGAAGACTATCATTGAGGAAGACAATCTAGAGGTAGGAACTAAAGATGAACTATATCTATTCATGTGTAACATACTTGCAAGAGAAGAACTTTTGTCAGCACTACCAGAGAATGAATATAGTTAGGTAAGATGTTTGAAAACATCTCATGCAATTTGGAAAGCTTTACATTCTACTTTTGAAGGTGATGAACATGCAAAGAAGGATAGATTACATAATTGGATTTTTGCATTTGAAGATATCAGAATGATGGAAGATGAATCTATTAGAAGCTATATTGGTAGGATGTCTGAGATTGTAATAGGAATAAAGTCTTGTGGAGGTGATAAGATAGAGAATGAAGTGATATGGAAAATTTTGAGAACTTTGACACCAGTATTCAAGCAGACAACACAGATGATTGAACAAGTGATACCTTGTACATCGAACTTTTCAAGAGAGACTCTTCTTGGAAGATTAGAAACAACAGAGATGAACTTGAGATTATCAGGAGAGCTACCTAGAATGGAAACAGTATTTAGTGCTCTTAACATTAGACCTACAAGAAGTACTAGTGTGAATGGAGATTATGCCAGTAGTAACAGATCTGAGGAAGATAAGAAGATTGAAGAAGGTATTGCATTACTTGTAAAAATAGAACCAGATGGTAAGAAAATCTTTAAATGTTGGACTTGTCAAGAATATGGTCATTTTGCATCTAAATGTCCTAAAAGAGTTAAGAAGTATAGAAGCAACTTTAAACCTAGGAGATCTAAAGAATGTTATTATGCAAATGATGAAGATCTTGAAGCAGGAATTGAAAAACATTTAAATGACAGTGATAATGATAACTTTGAGGAAATAGGATTTGTAGCAATTAAAGAAGAAAGTTTTGAATCTGATAAAAGGGAAGAAAAAGCATTAGTTTCACAAGTTGAAAAGAAATCTGATTGGATTATAGATAGTGGTTGTTCACATCATATGACTAGAGATAAAAGAAAGTTTGTTAAGTTAGATAATTATGATGGAGGAATTGTTAGGGTTGGTAACAATGCACCTTGTTTGATTAAGGGTATAGGATCTATTACTCTTGATGGAAAGACTAACACTGATGATGTTTACTTTGTTGATGGACTAAGACATAATCTACTAAGCGTTGGACAATTGGCTGATAAGGGTTATCAAGTTTGGCTTTCTGAGAAAACTTGTGTGATAAAAGATAAAGATGGAAATCTGATTGGAAAAGGATCCAGAACTAGAGGTAATGTATTTTAGTTGAATCCTACTGAGATGACATGTTTGATAACTAGGATTGATGATAGTTGGTTATGGCATAAAAGGTTTTGTCATATAAACTTTGATAATATTGTCAAGGTGAGCACTACACTTACGGTAAGAGATTTACCTAGAATTATGAAACCTACTAACATGATTTGCAAAGAATGTATGATGGCAAAGCAGAAAAGGAGTTCATTTCCCAACAAGAAGTTCACATCGACAGAGACACTAGAGATTGTTCATACAGACTTGAGTGTTCCTACTAGGACTAGAGGATTCTATGGAGAAAGGTATTTTATGATTCTTGTTGATGATTTTACAAGAATGATGTGGATTGCATTTTTGAAAGAAAAATCTGAAGCATTTGATAAATTTAAGATCATGAAAAGAAAAATTGAGAATGAATCTGGAATGAAGATTAAGTGTCTAAGATCTGATAGAGGTGGTGAATTTACATCTAGAGAGTTTAACACCTTTTGTTAAATGAATGATATTAAGACACAACTTTCAACCCCTAGAACACCAGAAAAAATGGTATTGCAGAAAGAAGGAATAGGTCAATAACCGAAGCAGCAAGAGCTATGTTGTTTGAAAATGATTTGGCTAAGACTTTTTGGAGAGAAGTGGTGAACACAACAGTATACACTATGAATAGAGTACAAATCAGAGCAGATACAAACAAGACACCTTATGAATTATGGTTTGGACATACACCCTCAGTTAAGTATTTTAGAATTTTTGGAAGTAAATGTTATATTAAGAGAGATGATGATATAGGAAAGTTTGATCCTAGAAGTGATGAAGGAATAATTCTTGGATATTCTTTAAAAAGCAAAGCATATAGATGTTATAACAAAAGAACTAAGACTATTGTTGAAAGTGCAAATGTAAAAGTTGATGAGAAGTTTAAAATTCAAGAAAGAATGCTTGATTATGAATCTAATGGAGAAGCACAACCTCAGCCTAACATTGAAAATGCAGAATTATTTTTTGAAACTAATAGTGATTTGCTGAATGAAAGTCATACTGAAGAAAATAGAGAAGAAAATAGAGAAGAAAACAAAGAAGAAAGTAGAGAAGAATCTACAGTCAGAACAAGATTAGTAACTATGACACCTAATAGGTATACTTCAAGACATCACCCTGTTGAGCAAGTTATTGGAAGTTTAGTTAGAGGAGTTTTGACTCGAAATAAGGTACATTTATGTTTGATTTCTCAAATTGAACCTATGACTACTAATGAAGCTTGTGAAGATGAACATTGGATTAATGCTATGAAAGAAGAACTAGAGCAGATTGAAAAAAATAAGACATGGGAATTGGTCCCTAGACCTAAAGACAAGAATGTGATTGGAACAAAGTGGGTATTCAGAAACAAGATGAATGAACAAGGAGAAGTGATAAGAAAAAAATCAAGATTGGTATGTAAAAGATATTCACAAGAAGAAGGAATTGACTATGAAGAAACTTTTGCACCTGTGGCCAGAATTGAAGCAGTGAGAATGTTTTTAGCATATGCAGCTTACAAGAAATTTAGAATGTATCAGATGGATGTGAAGTCAACATTTTTGAATGGTGAATTGGAAGAAGAAGTCTACATTGAGCAGCCTGAAGGTTTTCCTTTGACACAAGAAGGAGATATGGTATGTAAGTTAAAAAAAGCTTTATATGGATTAAAACAAGCACCTAGAACCTGGTATGCAAGATTGGATAAGTATTTATTGAAATTGAGATTTATAAAAGGAACAGCATATAGTAACTTATACACAAAAGAAATTGAGAATGGTTTTTTGGTTATAGTTATATTTGTTGATGATATTATCTTTGGAGGAGAAGATGAAGCTAGTGACAAATTTGCAGATGAAATGAAGACTGAATTTGAGATGAGCATGATTGGAGAAATGAAATATTTTTTGGGATTACAGATAACACAAAGCAAGGAAGGTATATTTTTAAGTCAGACTAATTATTTGAATGACTTATTGAAAATATTTGGAATGGAAGATTCTAAACCTGTTGGAACACCTATGGTAATCAGACATAGGTTATCTAGCAAAGATGAGACACCAGTAGTTGAGCAGAAAAAGTACAGATCTATGATTGGAGGATTGTAGTACTTGACACATACAAGCGCTGATATAGCACATTCGGTGGGGATTGTATCAAGATTTCAAGCAGAACCTAGAGAATCACATTATGGAGCAGTAAAGAGGATACTAAGATATCTAAAAGGAACAATGGATTATGGATTATGGTATGAGAATTTTGATGATTTTACTTTATGTGCCTATACTGATGTAGATTCGGGAGGCAGCGTTGATGAAAAGAAAAGCACCAGTGGTGGAGCCTTTTTTCTTGGAGGAAAATTAGTCTCTTCGCTAAGTAAGAAGTAGAATTGTACTTCACAAAGTATGGCAGAAGCAGAATATGTTGCAGTAGCAAATAATTGTAATCAGATTATTTGGATGAAGCAGATGTTGAAGGATATTGGAATAAAGTTTGATGAGCCTGTTGTTATACATTGTGATAACACCAGTATAGTGAGTATGTCAAAAAATCCTATTTTACATTCTAAGACTAAACATATTGAGATCAAGTATCATGTTGTAAGAGAGAAAGTTGCAGAAAAAGAAGTAAGATTGGAGTACATAAGTAAAAAGGAGAAGATAGAAGATATATTTACGAAGCCTTTACCTAAGGATACATTTTTGTATCTGAGAGGTATGCTTGGGGTTATGCCCCAACCTATTTTTGAGAATTGATGTAGATGATTGCATCCGTCCAGTGGTATATGAGCCCTATCTTTCTTCTGGATTGGATGTTGGAACTTCCTCTATGGGGGAGTTTATGAGCTGAGTCATGAGGACACTTGTTATTGTATTTTTCTAAAAAGTGTCTTTTGACATTAAGTTATTGTTGACTTAGTGATGGAATTTCTATCATTGATGTCAAAGGGGGAGAGATATACATGAAAAACATTGTGGATTGTATGAGAGAGCTGAATAGGAAAATGAAGCAAGATTTAATTTGATATTTTGTAGTGATGTTGCAGTATTGGATTTTTGGAACATTGGATGTTTTTCATCTATGTTTCCATCAATTCCAATGGGGGATATTGTTAGGAATGAATGAAAAGTATTTTGGTAGTCATTCTATAGCAGTTTTTGTTGCATTCATGACTTGGATTGTCATTGATGTCAACACAGTGATATTCTGGATATTAGCAGGAAAGTAGGTACAGTTTTGTTTTGCACACATGTTGTATTGTAGATTGGATTTTGCCCAGTTGATGGTATTTTATTTGGTGTGTTATTAACCTATGGTTAACAGTGCAAAAAGAAATTCATTCATTTGTGAGAGTTATGAGCATTTTGGTGAAAGTAGTGTTTAGACAGTGTTTCTGTGAAGCGATGTTCAGAAATCGGAGGATATCTCTTAGCTAGGATGGAATCTAATTTTTCCCAGTTAAAGGGATGTTGGAGACTCATTAATGATGATGTGGTTCATAGCACAAACTTTGAAGATATGTTTGGAGAAAGTTACAGTATCTGGAAGCCGACAGTTTTATGTGAATTCTGTGTGTAGCGTGTAGAATTTATTACTTTGTAATTAAGGACCGACTCATTTGTAATTATTTGAGTTTGGTATATAAGAAGGAATTTTTTCCTTGTTTTAATGTGTACTATGAAGATTGAGATGCGAATATATGCATGAAGTGAAGAAAATATCTAATTCAATGATGAAGGAAGACTTGTGAGTACAAAGATCTGGAATTGTGATCTTGTGTAGCAGAGAGTGTGGTTTTGGCATAGTGTGAAGGAGTTAATATATTTCATATTATTTTGTTGAATAATTCTAAGATCTTTTGGATAGTGGGTTCAGAGATCTTGCCATGAAGCTGTTTGGGTAGTGGGTCCTTCTGTCTTCCATAAACTCTTAACCGGGTTAGAATCCTTTAACAGGGATTCAAAATCTCCTAATAGGGATTTATATGTACTGAATGTATTTCATAAGACTCCTAACAAGGTCCATTCTCTAACAAGGAACTTTCATATTAGTGCATCATTTTGTGGGCATCATTCCCACTGGGGTTTACTCTTTTCAAGAGGTTCCCTAGTCAACATATCTTGTGTTATTGTGCAATTGTGTATGGTTATCTTTCTATGGTTGATCAGTACATTGATTATATTGTTTAAAGCATTTGAATGGTTAAATTATCTGATAATTGATTCACCCCCCCCTCTCAGTTATCTTGGGGATCTTTACTTTCTAACAATCATAACACATTAACAATATGTTACAATAACCATTAATTACTAGTTATCATGTGATCAAGCAATCGAATAATAAGTCGATCTTAATATTGAATGTATAATTTATTTAATGTGAATGCATAATATATTAATAGTGACTAGTTAATTACCCTGTTCCAAAGCTCCCATTTTGGCACAAGCGGGGAGGATGCTGGCAAAGGTTGTGGAATTTAGCTTTACACCTGCCATTTGCATTTTCTTGAAAATTTCTAAAGCCTTTTTAAAAAATCCATTTTGTACATAGCCTGTAATCATGGCATTCCATGATACCACATGTCTTTGATGCATTTTGTCAAAGAGTTCACGTGCCTTGTCTATAGTTCCACATTTTGCATACATGTCTACTAGGGCAGTTGCAACTACAACATCTGACAAAATTTATTTATCTTTTATGCTTTGATGGATGTCCACACCCTCTTCCAAAACTCCCATTTTGGCATAGGAAGGGAGGATGCTAGCAAGGGTTGTGGAATTTGGCTTTACATCCACCAATTGCATTTGTTTGAAATTTTCTAAAGCCTTTTCAAGGAATTCATTTTGTGCATACTATGCAATCATTGCAGTCCATGAAACCACATTTCATTGAGGCATTCTATTAAACAACTCACGGGCCTTGTCTATTCTTCCACATTTGGCATACATGTCTACAAAAGCATTTCCAACCATAATGTCTAATACAAAATATTTTGAAGTTGCTAATCCCTATGGTATACACTTGATTTTTAAGTGACATTTATTACATTTATCATATACTATAATATTTGTTAATACTTACACCTTTGAAACTAACATTGATGGAAAATTAAGCTGCATAACAAAAGACCAATTATTTGGAGTAGTAAATTTTGTCAAGTGGATGGCTATGTTTTTAATAGATTGTTGACTATTCATTATTTATAGAAATGTTCATTTTTTATATAAATATCTACACTACTCAGAGGCAATAACAATTTCTGATTCAAATCTTAATAATTCTTGTACCTCATATGAAGCCATCTTTCATGGGATTAAAACTTAGTGCTCCTCTTCAATGCAAGTTGGGAACGTTCCTCATTTTTGCACTGTGCTTTCATATGTCTGCTTCATCTTAATTCTTATCTTTGTGGACCTCCATCTATTCTATAGCAAACAACTTAATATTATGCTACTAGGTTTATTTAATAAGTTAATTTGGATAATGATTGTTTTCCCCGAGAGCCCAAACTAAACCTTTGTGACTGATACTTTTATTTAGTTTAGTGGAATCAATCATTTTTATATCCAATAGAGAGTCTTTACATGTTATAATGTTCTCTCAAGTTTGTTGTTTCTATGGGAGACAAGTTTTTAATTGCATTCACCAATTTTTAAGTACTATCTCTGCCAAGTTTCATTCACAAGGTTTCTACCTCATAGGAGCTCTTTTAAAATATGATTCTCTTGATTCAGCATAGACTATACTATCTACTAAGATGTCACACTAAATCTTCTCCACAACTATAGCCACTTAGCCTAGCACCAATGAATGTCATAGAGACACTCTAATCAAATTGATCAAGTTAGATTAGGGTCAATCTAGAATGGTCGATCGATGGATTCACACAATAGGTACAATCACCAAGGATTCTTCAATGTGCCTGAGACTATCAAATTCAATCTATGATTCAATTTCAACCTTCCTGTTACTACATTGCTACAAACTTGTCTTCTTCTTACTAGTTAAATACATGGAAAGTATCTACATAGGGCATCAAATGTTGAAGCAATATGCCTCCTTCCACAGTCTGAGCACTTATATTATTAAAGCACATATCCTTGGCTTGCTTCTCACCCAATGGCATTGGAATCCAATAGGGAAACCTGTTAAAATAATAATAACAAAATATAGAGATAGGAAATTGTTTAATCAATGAGCAAGGAAAAGAAGGTTTACCATGAATAAACACAAAGCTAGGAGCATTCACCAAAGCACAATGAAACAAGGAGACAAGATTTTGAAAGGGAAAAGCATAAAAAAACCCCTGTGAAATTAATGAATGTGCAAACAAATGTTGAAGAATGAGAGAGAGAGAGAGTGAGTGAGAGAAATGATCATACAAAATAATTAAGAAGAGGAAGAAATCTCATTGAATGATAGAAGGAGAGACATCTCTTAATAAAGATGTGAGAAAGGAGTTACATTGTAACTCTCATTTTTCTGAATGCCACATTTTACTAGTGTGTGAGACAAGTGTAGGATTCCTCATAAGGAGGAATACCGATTTTCCTTAGTAAAGGAAATTACAAATATTACATGTCCTCCCACTTGGACTAGAGGATGAATACATTAGGATACCTTGGTTTATCCTTAAATACATAAATTACCAAGGAAAGATTAAATTCTAACACCCCCCTTTAATCTTTACTTGGGGTAATTACATCAATAGGTATCAAACCCAAATGTTTACAATGAATTTGAGATGTTTCTTTGGAAAGAGTCTTCACTAGGATGTTTTTGGCTTTATCATCTTGCATGTATTCAACTTGTGCTTTAGAGCTTGAATGGTACATAGGACTTTGGGCAAAGTGAATAGCATGTTGAGGAGAGCCCAAATATTTAAGAGACCATTGAAATTCTTGAGATGTATTTGTACATTCTAAATGTGCATATCCCATAGAAAATAGAGATGAAGATGGATCAACACTTGAGGCTGCAATAAGGCAAAAAACACTAGTAGAGTGCCCATCATTGGGATCACCTAGTGCTGAATCAGTAACACTTTGGAAAAAATCATATTGTGAATCATGGATCATAGAATCATAAATGCAATCTTCAGTTGCATAAACCAAATTTGTAATTTATTCATCATAATATGAAGCATTAATATGAGATTTAATATAAGCATCATTATCATTAACCTCTACAAAAATCATAGGATTAGTACTATCATCATGAATTTCATCTTGAGTAATAAACATATCTTGCAAAGTATCATTAAGAAAGGTAGATATAATTCCCTCTTCTTGGTCAAACATATCAACATGAGAGAAAGGAGGAGAAAATAGATTATTACCATCATCAACAACCTGTAACAAGTTATCTCTATGAGGAAAATAGTAAGTGAGGGGATCATCCCAAAAATAAACATCATCACATGGGTCATCCCAAATAGGAAAATCACTTAAAGGATACATAATGTCATAGTGCAGTGTAGAGTTTTGATTTGCTTGATTAATAAGGGGAACAGGTTTCTCATAAGTTTGAAATGTGTTTTCTAAGACATGCCAAGCCTGATGAGATGCAGTACACTCTAAGATAAGATGATATAAATTTGGATTTAATGAGAATCTGATTAGACCAAATGCTTCCTCATCTTTCAACTACAAGGAGTCCTAGTCAGTCTGAGTGGTGGATGTCGGTTTCAGATTTGGTGAAGACACAATATCATAAAGGTGTTGAGATTTTAGGAAATCAGACATGTGAGGCCTCCAAATAGTATAATTAGAACTATTGAGTTTAAATTTTAGCATTGACAAAGACATGATGAAACAAACTTACAATTGAAATTGAACAAAATAAACTGCAACAAAATTATTAAAATGAAAAGATTTGACTATTTCAGAAATATAGTCCTAGTACGGGGGTCATATGTCCCAAATGAACTATTGGATCTAGCTAAATTTCAAATATGTTTTGCGAAACCTAATTATCTACAACTTCATGAAAGCAATTGACAAGATTATGAATATTTTAAAAGTTATTAAACACTGAGTGAAGGTCTATAAAACTATCTTCGAAATGACAGTCACAGTATTGTTTAAATAGTTTGCAAGGAAGAAAATATATAATAATGGAGACATAAATATTAGTGAATATTAATTAAAAATAGAGATAGAGATCAAATTTAAGAGATAATATATCTAGAGAAAAGATCTAGTGTCAAGATGAAATATCAAATATGTTGAGAATGAAAGCAAACCAAATGCTAAAAACTAGTATAAAAAACTAGAGATAAATAAACCTGCACATCAAATAGTTAGAAGAGAAATATATGGATTTAAGAGAGGCTGAATATATATATAAAAAAATGAAATATACAGACCTGAATATAAATTATAACCCTGCAAATGAGAAAGTTAGAAAGAATGGATGAGAAGCATGAAAAATAAAACCCTTGTAGTTTCCCAACAAAGGGTGAGGTTAGTACTTTAAAAAAAACTTGAAATAGATATGAATAGACTTAGATTTGCAAAAAACAATGAGGGAAATCCCTACAAACAAGAGTTAGATCAACAAAAAACTGATTTATTCTCCTCAACAGAGAAATCTTTCAACTATTCCTGCATGCACTATCAGATTAGTCAAAAAAAAAAAATATACTAGCAATAAACTCTCTCAAGAGTCTCTGATATTGGAGTGCTCCAAGATATGGTAGCTCCTTCACCTGTACACTTAATAATGGATTAAACCAACCTGCTCTGATACCATGTTAAAATAATAATAACAAAATATAGAGATAGGAAATTGTTTAATCAATGAGCAAGGAAAAGAAGGTTTACCATGAATAAACACAAAGCTAGGAGCATTCACCAAAGTACAATGAAACATGGAGACAAGATTTTGAAGGGGAAAAGCATAAAAAAACCCCTATGAAATTAATGAATGTGGCAACAAATGCCTAAGAATGAGAGAGAGAGAGAGAGAGAGAGAGCAATGCTCATACAAAATAATTAAGAAGAGGAAGAAATCTCCTTGAATGAGAGAAGGAGAGACATCTCTTAATAGAGATGTGAGAAAGGAGTTACATTATAACTCCCATTTCTATGAATGCCACATTTCACTAGTGTGTGAGACAAGTGTAGGATTCCTCATAAGGAGGAATATCTATTTTCCTTAGTAAAGGAAATTACAAATATTACATGTCCTCCCACTTGGACTAGAGGACGAATACATTAGGATACCTTGGTTTATCCTTAAATACATAAATTACCAAGGAAAGATTAAATTCTAACAAAACCACAAGTCAAGTTTCCAACTTCATGACAAAGCTGACTATAGATTTTCCCAAGTTGGTCTATCAGTGAGGTTGGGTTCTTGTGTAGATCAACACCAAATTTAAAATACAATGTTTGCAAAGTCTAGTTAAATGAACCCTAACAAGAACTGTGGATGCACAAATGAACTTGCAGTGAGATTAAAACTCTCTAACCATTACATGATTAGGTTTTCTATGACAATCAAGCCATGTGTTAAGTTCATAACCAACTGTGTAAATGTAACTAAAACTTTAAATCAAATGATAGTCAAAACTAAGATGGATTTGAATAAACAATCCATACAATAAACTTGTGGAATGATCAATCCATCTACCTATTTGCAACAGATAGAGTATGATAACTAAAATGTACTCAGAATGTTTTTTGGGTTTCTTTTATTCAACGTTGCTTCGAAGATCATCTCCTTGTGCCAATATCGTGATTGGACAAGGTTGAAAAACCACTTCTGAAAAGTCTTCCAACTGATCCAACAAACATGAAATCGGTTGTGGTCGTCGGAGAACCAAAATTACAATCTACCGACAGTGTTGCAAAAAATTAACAACATTTCACAATCTGTGCAACTTTGGAGTGCAAATTTGTCCAAAATGCACTAAAACTCAATAAAAAATTCCTAAAAGAACTAAGAGGTTGATCTAAGGTCTAGATTCCTCAAATTCCTTAAAACTAAAGAAAATAAACTAAAACATACTAAAACTAAGTTTAGGCATTCAGAGCCAACTAGGATACTATACCGGTTAACTGCTCAGAAAGAAAATCTCTCTTTTACAATTGTTCTATCTCCTTCTCCCATGATTTCTTAATGGAATCTACCACATTGAGTAGTGAACTCAGTCCATAAGAAGCAATTTCACATGCTTGGAGGTTTTCAAAGTTAAATTTTTGAAAAGATGTCTTTGCTGAAAGACAATCTTTCAATTGTTCTTCAATTATGCTCAACTTCATAGAAACATGCTCTCTCAAAAGAGTATATCTTCTTAGTTTCCTATCTTTCTCATCTTGTACAATTTTGATTTCATCATAAAATTTTCTAACTTTCTTCTCAACATTACAGAACTTCACATTGGGGTTAGATAGAAGGTTTGTTTCATTTAGAATCTCTGCTTCCTTCAACTTTATCTTCTGATCTTCCTCAGCTATCAAAGTCTCTAATTTTGTACACTGCATGTACAAAGATTTTCTCATTTCCAAATGTTTCCTCAAATCTTTGATACATATATCAAGAGTATTGATATCATTGCTGATGTATTGACTAATGTTCAAAAGCATTCTAGCCTCATAGTCTGCTTGTGCTTTCACTTTTGCATTATCAGCTAGGTGTGTGAATTCATTATCAAAGGTACTCATTACCTTATTTTCCTTCTCCATATGGTCTACTTCTAAAATTTGTGTGGTCACAATACTTTGTAACTTCTCAGTTAGTTCCTTTAGACATCCTTCAAGACTCTTCACCTTCTTATTCTTACCAATTATTTTGTTTAAGGATGTAATCAGTTCCAATTGATCATCATCATCTACTTCTTTTCCCAAATGCTCAATCATAGAGCCAATTTGATTTTTCTTTCCAGTCTCAGGATTAAGATTGATATCTTCTTTGATAGGAAGGGGAACTTGTTCTTCTACAACTAGTGGTTCCACAATAGTGGTCTCTATCTTTCTTCTTCTTTTGTAGTTTCCTATTCCTCAAAGGCCGAATTGTCAACAATGTTCTCCAAATTCTTGAATACACTTTTATCAATATCCAAGGTGATTTGTGTACCTTCTACATTCATTATTTCATCTTCAATATTAATATTTGGAGAAGAGGGAATGCCCTCTTGTACTTTCTCACTTGCTTTCTCTGCTGCAACTAATGATTCTCCAACATACTCTACGATAACCTTGATAATTGTCTATTTAGTCTTAGAATTTACTTCTTCATACCTACCTCCCATAATCTGAATTGTTCTCCTTTTGGTTCTAAGATGGGTGCTTAGGGCCTTCATAATCTGGTTGAAATGAGCTTCATCTCTTATCTCAAAAAGATTCCTCACAAGCTTTTCTTTGATTGTTGTCTCTTCATCTGATGCTCTCTTCTTTTTGTTCAAAAGTTTGTTATAAAGATCATCAAGTATTTGTCCTTGAATAGTATCAAACTTCTTTCCAGTCAAAATCATATGCTTCACAACTACATTCTCTAGATTAAGTCTATCAGTATAATTATAAAGATCATAATATTTGTTCATTCTTTCAAAGTCACCATTCTCAATAATCTGCTCATTAAGCTTTTCAACTTTTGGTTTCCAAGATTTCTTATTTGTAGTGACATCATCTTTAACCTCTACAATCTTTCTTAGAATAGGTTGCACTAGATTTTTATGCCTCTTTCCTAGTCCAGTGGCACTCTCCTTAACTCTTTTTCTAGGTGTGGAGGAAGTGGATCTAGTAAACATCTTTGTTTCTATTTCCTTCTCATGTACTTCCACTTTCTCCTTTACCTGTGGTTCTTCCTATGGCACTGCAATTGATGATAAAGGAGGGATAGACAAAAATTTCTTTTGTCCACTCTCTCTTATTGCTACTGCTATCTGCTTTGCTACCAAAAACTCTCTCTCTATCATTCTTGTATCCTTTAAGATTTTCTTAATGGTGATCTCAACTCTCTTCTTAGACTACTTTTCTTCAATTAGAATCTTTACAGAGTTGAATTTCTCCTCAAAGGTTCCAAACCTATTACACTGAGTGTCCAAATTACACTTTAGTAGTCTGCTAACATACTCTTTAGTCTCTACCTCAGATATTTCATAGCCAAGAGGGTCTATGAACTTTGTTCTAGGATCTACTGCTTCAATATAGGTAAGGTCAGTATCCACCATAAAACATATATCATCTTTATATTTCTCAACAAGAGACTTAGGGATCCTTGATCTACTAGACACAATATTTTGAAATGTTTTAATAACAAGTACTACACTTTCATTAACACTATCAATAACATGCTTTCTATATACTACATTAATCCTTTCCATTGTGGTTTGTCCATCATTCCAATCATTTCCTATGGTGTAAGGAAATATCCTCAAAAGATGAAAGAACATGTATGTGATTAGGGATGAGAACCTAAACTGTGTATACTTACTTTTCTTGATCTTCTCCAAGTTTTCAAAAAATTGAATTCTAAGAATTTCACACATATGAACTGGTGCCTTGTCAACACACATAAGATAAGCTGCATGTACCATTCCAGCTACCATAACATCTTCTCTTGAATTAGCACAAAACTTAGTAGTTAGGATCTTTCATATGTATCTCACATCAACTTGTTTGATCTTGCTAATCACAATTCCTCTACCATTATAGGATGAATTAGTGTTGTCAATGATTGTTTTTCTCATTAAAAGGAATAGCTCCAGTCTTAGATAATCCAGTGACTTCATGAATCAAATCAGCTACAATATCTATCACTCTATCCTCTAGCCAAAACTTTCCATTATGAATTCTAATCAAAATGATCTTAGTGCATTCTTCATTATCAAATTCATACCGTAATCCAAATTTGACAATTTCATTATGTTCCAAGTGTCAAAAACCTTATTTCAGTGTCATATCCTAATTGTACATCTCCTGATATTCATTTTTAAAATCACTATCATTTACTATCTCTAGTTTGCATCCAAGATAACTCCTGACATTCTCTAAATGTAAAACTTCATCTGGTATGGATGATAATGCAAACCTAGGGTCTTCTTCCAATGGTTTTACTGGTTACCTTTTCAATTTAGGTCTATTCTTGTCTCTGACATTGTGTATTAAGGAAACATCCATGATTTCTTCAAATGCCTTTACTGATTCAAAGATTTGTCAAGTAAAATACCTCAATTTCATGATTTTAGGGCTTGCGTAGATTCGACACACAATTCTTCTCCAAATCCTTGCAAAATACTTTCTATCACTGCTCTTTGATCTCCTTGACACTTGAATTGTTTTTTATGATCAAATAATACTGATCATAACCTTTTATTAATTCAATCTCACTTAGATCTGACATCGCATTCAATTCTTTTGCCGCTTCTTTCTAAAAAGTTGTCTCTGCTATCCTACAAAACTTAAAACTTCTTGTGATCTCACAAAACATAATATTTTTCTTTGCACACTTAACCATAGCATTATAATATCATAAAATACCTTGCATTAACTGTGCAAGACTCAATTCATCATATATCTACTTCTATACTAAATATAAGTTCCTATTCTACTGCAATTTACATGAATTAAGTACTTTGAGATAGGTCAGACAAACATTCATTCTTACCTTTCAATACTTCACCTTCCTGATTACCTTCAATGTTGAATATGTCTCCTTGATCTGTGCTTTTGACAAACTTCACTTCATCTGAATTACTACAACATCCTTTCTGACTGTTACTAGCATCTTCATTTCTTCTTGCATGATTCCTGGGGTTAGGATTAGGATGAAAAACTCTATTTTTCATTCTACAAAACATATCTAACAATCAATTCCATTGTTTCCATATCTTGGTTGAGGTTGATTGATTTGTGATCTGCAATTTCTAGCAATGTTTTCAACCTTGTTGCATCTATAACATACTACTCCACTTCTTCTATTCATATATTCAGTAGGTTTCTTATCTGCATTGTTAGTATTCCTAAACATTCTACTATGATCATTATTCTCAATAAATTTAGGTTTCCTACAAGCAATATCTCTATGTCCAAAACCATGACAATTGTAACAATAACAATTAAGAGGTTTAAATTGTTTACCTGTGCAATCTCTCTTCATATGATCAATAGCATTACAAGAAAATCATCTACCTTTGAATTCTCTTTGCATACCTTTGGGTGATTCCTCTTGCTTCGGTGATTCTTATTCTTTAGGTGTATCTTTAGATTTGTTGATCTCATCAGGCTTCTTCTCATCCATGCTTTCAGATATCTTCAGATCTGGTTCCTTTCCTTCATCATTTTCTTTGAAAGTGTTGAATCCAAGACTAGTCTTATCATAGAATGGTTTCTGATAGGATATTTGCTCATCAATCTTCTCTCTAGTTGAATATAGCCTTTCAAGTTTTTTTTGGATTGAGTCAGTTCACCTTTCACAATCTTATTGTATTTCTCAAGTTCATCATACTACAAATTGACTTTCTCAAGTTCAGATGTTACTTTAGAAAGTTTAGATTTTAGTCCTTCATTTTTAGTCTTTAGACTTTCATTTTCAGATTTTAGATTTGATTCATTCTTACCATTTCCATCTTTCAAACTAAACTTCAAATTTTCTATCTTCAATTCATGCTTAAGGATCTCATTTTCTTTTTCCATATTGTCATCACAATCTTCAATAAAAACTTCATATTCTTTTTCAGATCTTCCAAAAAAAATTTTAGTTTCTCAATGAGGTTCTTTGCATCATCATACTTTCTTTTCAAAGTATCTTTTTCAATAGTAGCAAGTCAATCTATGCAAGAGCTTCTTCAAGAGTCTTTTGTAGTTGATCCATATCCATAGAGATCTTACTCAAGCTGCTAGGCTTTCCTTGAATGATTCTTTTCTGAGTAACTAAGCTCTAATACCAATTGTTAGAAATAGGGAATACTGAGAGGGGTGGGGTGAATCAGTATCCTACAAACTTTATCTTTTGTCCAATTATGGATATAACAGATTATCTTTATACATGGATAACATAAGAAGCTAAACAACATGCATAACAATAAAGAACTCATAACACATTATTTTTTCTTGAGGAAACCATGGCTAAGGGAAAACCTAGTGGGGATGGTACCCACAAAGATCCACTAATCAAAAGTATCAATTTAAAGATGTTGACCCTATTAGGATTCTATTACAAGTATATAGTGTATCAGTCCTGATTAAGGGACTATAGGCCTTGTTAGAGGCCTCAACCCCGTTAGGAGTTGTAGTACAAATATGTTTACCAGATGAGCCCACTGACCAAACAAGTAGTGTATAATATACACTAATTAAAAAATAGGTTAAGGTACATAACCTTATACTACTTGCATCAATATCACTTCACTACTCTTTCACTATTGCTATTACATATGCTTTATATACTTCACATCATACTACTACAATTACTTGCTTCTTGTTATGATTACTTCCCTTTACAATTACAATTATATTTACATTTATACCAATAGCTTTATCAAAGATTTAACATCTAGGATGTCATCCCTTTATATTATTAAGTGATTATTTTGATAAACAAAATAGTCCCTTAACTCTTTACTAGATCTATCTTCATATTCTGTCCTATCAGCTTTACACTATCTTTAGTAAAACTATCATAACTTCTTCCATACATTCCATACTGACTTGTGCTCTTAGATGGGTGATAAATATACATCATAGAGTCTATGTTCAGGTGTGCAAGCACTGAACTTACTCTAGTTGATGTCGCAAAGAAAAACTGTATCCAGGTTAACTAGTAAAACACTATCTCACACTTAGACAAATTTGCAATGCGCTCTATCATACTTGCTCTCTAACTTGTGTAATCTTCATGAGGAGCATATGTTTCCATAATGACAACATCTATGCAATCAACTCAGCTAAATTTCCAACATTAGCCTCTCCATGGTGACCCCTATCCTGACCTACCTCTAGCCTCTGTAGTATCTCTTGTAAAAGTTATTGTACTTGAGCCCCCTAAAAACCTCCATAGTGGTTATAATATTGACCCCCCTACCTTCTCCTTCATAATATTATTCTTCTTGAGAACTCTACTGGTGAGATCTAGGAGAGGTATTTTGGGCACCTACCCTTCTACCACGAGTCAAAGGAGGCATCCTGTCATAAGTAAGGAGATGATTAAGTTTAAGGGTCCTAGACCAATTATAGTTTAAGGTTTTATTAAGTGAATAAATAAGTTTATGTTAGGAATTAATTTTGAAGCCTTTTGGTAGTCATTCTCTAGCAGTGGTTGTTGCATTCATGACAATGTTATTCTGGAGTTTAGCAGAGAAGCAAGCACAATTTTTTTTTGTGCACATGTTATATTGTAGATTGAGTTTTTCATAGTTGATGGTATGTTCTTTGTTGTGTTATTAGCCTATTTTTAAGAGAACAAAAATAAATTCATTTATTCATAAAAGTTATAAGCATTTTGGTGGAAGCAGTGTTCTGGCAGTATTCCTGTGTACCAATTTTTGGTAATCGGAGGATATCTCCTAACCGGGATGGAATCTGATTCTATGTAGTTAAAGGGAAGTTTGAGACTCATTTTTGGTGATGTGGTTCATAGCACAAAATTTGAGGTCACATGATTGGAAAGTTATTGTATTTGGAATCTGACAGTTTTATGTAATTCTGATGTAGCGTGTTGAAATGATTATTTTGTATTTGCATGCCGACTCATTTGTAATTATTTGAGTGTGGTATAAAGGAAGGAATGTTTTCCTTGTTATATGAGAGGATTTTAATAGTTGTGATATGAAATTATGAAAGTTATGATGTGAATGTATGCATGAAGTGAAGAAAAGAGCTAATTTAGTGATGAAGGAAGACTTGTGATGTACAAAGATCTGGATTTGTGATCTTGTGTAGCAGAGAGTGCATTTTTGGCATAGTGTGAAGGAGGTAACATATTTCATATTATTTTTTTGAATAATCCTAAGATCTATTGGAAAGTGAGTTCAGAGATCTTGCCTTGAAGCTGTTTGGGCAGTGGGTCCTTATGTCTTCCATAACTCCTAACATGGTTAGAATCTTTTAACAGGGATTCAAAATCTCCTAATAGAGATTCATATGTACTGAATGTATTTCATAAGACTCCTAATAGGGTCCATCCTCTAACAAGGAACTTTCATATTAGTACATCATTTTGTGGGCATCTTTCCCACCGGGGTTTACTCTTTGATCAAGAGGTTCCCTAGTTAACATATCTTGTGTTATTGTGTCACTGTGTATGATTATCCTTCTATGGTTGGTTACTAAATTAATTATATGGTTTAAAGCTATTGAAGTTGATATTAAAGTTAATGATGATAAATGGTTTGATTATCAAATAACTAATTCACCCCCCCCCCCCTCTCAGTTATCTTGGTGGTCTTTACTTTCTAACAATTGGTATCAGAGCTGCAGGTCATTGAAAGAGAAGTTTAACAACTTAAGGAGATCTATGGTGAATTTCAGGAAAGAAAGCCCTAAGTTTGATGGAGTAAATTTTGACAGCTGGAAAGAAAAGATGAAGACACATCTCTTGCATTTAGGACCAGGTTATTGGTTGATTACAAAAAATGAAAGGACTATAATTGAAGAAGACAATCTTGAAACAAGTTCTAAAGATGAGGTAGATCTATTTATGTGTAATATACTTGCAAGAGAAGAACTTTTATCAGCATTTCTAGAGAATGAATATAGTCAGGTAAAAGGTTTAACTAAATCTCATGATATTTGTAAAGCTTTACATTCTACTTTTGAAGGTGATGAACATGCAAAGAAAGCTAGGTTACATAATTGGATTTGTGCATTTGAAGACATAAGAATGATGGAAGATGAATCTATTAGAAGCTATATTGGTAGGATGTCAGAAATTGTTGTAGGAATAAAGTCTTATGGAGGTGAAAAGATAGAGAATGAAGTAATATGGAAGATTTTGAGAACATTGACACTAGTATTCAGGCAGACTACACAAACAATTGAACAAGTGATACCTTATACACCAAACTTTTCAAGAGAGACTCTACTTGGAAGATTGGAAGGAGCAGAGATGAATTTGAGATTATCAGGAGAACTACCTAGAGTGGAGACAACATTCAGTGCTCTTAGCATCAGACCAACTTTGTCTATAATTACAAGTGTGAATGGAGATTATGCTAGCAGTAGTAGATCCAAATCTGATGAAGATAAGAAGATTGAAGAAGGTATTGCCTTGCTTGTGAAAAGAGAACCAGATGGTAAGAAATTTTTTAAATGTTGGACATGTCAAGAATATGGTCATTTTGCATCCAAGTGTCCTAAGAGAGTTAAGAAGTATAGGAACAATTTTAAGCCTAGAAGATCTAAAGAATGTTATTATGCAAATAATGAAGAAATTGAAGTAGGAATTAAAAGACATTTGAGTGATAGTGATAATGATAACTTTGATGACATAGGATTTGTAGCAATTAAGGAAGAAAATTTTGAATCTAATATTAAAGAAGAAAAAGCTTTAGTTTCCCAAGTTGAAAAGAAAGCTGATTGGATTATAGATAGTGATTGTTCACATCATATGACTGGTGATAAAGGAAAATTCATAAAGTTTAACAATTATGAAGGAGGAGTTGTTAGAGTTGGTAACAATGCACCTTTTTTGATTAAAGGTATAGGATCTATTACTGTTGATGGAAAGACTAATACTGATGATGTTTACTTTGTTGATGGATTGAAACATAATCTTTTGAGTGTTGGACAGTTAGTGGATAAAGGATATCAAGTTTGGTTTACTGAGAAAACTTGTGTGATTAAGGATAAAGATGTAAATCTAATTGGAACTAGATCTATAACCAAAGGTAATGTATTTCAGTTGAACCCTACTGAGATGACATGCTTGATGACTAAAATTGATGACAGCTAGTTATGGCATAGAAGGTTTTGTCATATAAACTTTGATAATATTGTGAAAGTGAGTTCTACACTTGCAGTGAGAGACTTACTTAAGATTATGAAGCCTACTAACATGATTTGCAAGGAATGTGTGATGGCTAAATAGAAAAGGAGTTCATTCCCTAGCAAGCAGTTCACATCTTCAGAAAAGTTGGAGATTTTTCATACAGACTTGAATGGTCCTACTAGGACTAGAGGATTCTATGGAGAAAGGTATTTTATGATTCTTGATGATTTTACAAGAATGATGTGGATTGCATTTTTGAAAGAAAAATCTAAAGCATTTGATAAGTTTAAGGTTATGAAGAATAAAGTTGAGAATGAATCAGGAATGAGGATTAAATGTTTGAGATCTGATAGAGGTGGAGAATTTACATCTAAAGAGTTTACACTTTTTGTGAAGTGAATGGTATTAAGAGATAGTTATCAGTCCCTAGAACACCTGAACAAAATGGTATTGTAGAAAGAAGGAACAGATCAGTAACTGAAGCAGCTAGAGCTATGTTATTTGAAGGTGATTTGGCAAAGACATTTTGGAGAGAAGCAGTGAATATAGAAGTATATACAATGAACAGAGTGCAAATCAAAGCAGACATAGACAAGACACCTTATGAATTATGGTTTGGACATGCACCCTTACTTAAGTATTTTAGAATTTTTGGAAGCAAATGTTATATTAAGAGAGATGATGATATAGGAAAGTTTGATCCTAGAAGCAATGAAGGAATTTTTCTTGGATATTCTTTGAAAAGAAAAGCATATAGATGTTACAATAAGAGAACTAAAACTATTGTTGAAAGTGCAAATGTAAAAGTTGATGAGAAGTTTAAAATTCAGGAAAGAATGCTTGATTATGAATCTGATGAAGGAACTAACCCTCAACCTAACATTGAAACTACTGAATAATTTTTTGAGACTAACAGTGAATTGTTGAATGAAAGTCATGCTGAAGAAAATAGAGAAGAATCTAGAGAAGAATCTATAGTTGAAGAAAGATCAGTGACTATGACACCTAACAGGTATATATCAAGACATCATCCTATTGAGCAAGTTATTGGAAGTTTGGACAGAGGAGTTATGACTAGAAAGAAGGTACATTTATGTTTGATTTCTCAAATTGAACCTAAGTCTACTAATGAAGCTTGTGAAGATGAACATTGGATTAAAGCTATGAAAGAAGAATTGGATCAGATTGAAAAGAACAAGACATGGGAATTGGTCCCTAGACCTAAGGATAAAAATGTGATTGGAACTAAATGGGTATTCAGTAACAAAATGAATGAACAAGGAGAAGTGATTAGAAACAAAGCAAGATTGGTATGTAAGGGATACTCACAGCAAGAAGGAATTGACTATGAAGAGACTTTTGCCCCTGTGGCAAGACTTGAAGCAGTAAGAATATTTTTGGCTTATGTAGCATTTAAGAAATTCAAAGTGTATCAGATGGATGTGAAGTTAGCATTTCTGAATGGTGAATTAGAGGAAGAAGTCTACATTGAGCAGCCTGAAGGTTTTCCTTTGACTCAATAAGGAGATGTGGTATGTAAACTAAAGAAAGCATTTTATGGACTAAAGCAAGCGCCTAGAGCTTGGTATGCTAGATTAGATAAATATTTGTTAAAATTGGGATTTACAAAAGGAACAGCTGATAGTAACTTATACACAAAAGAAATTGAGAATGGATAGTTAGTTTTGGTTATTTTTGTTGATGACATTATTTTTGGAGGAGAAGATGAAGCTAGTGACAAATTGGCTAATGAAATGAAGACATAATTTGAAATGAGTATGATTGGAGAAATGAAATACTTTTTGGGATTACAAATAACACAAAACAAAGATGGTATCTTTATAAGTCAGACAAAGTACTTGAATGATTTGTTGAAAAGATTCGGTATGGAGAATTGTAAACTAGTTGGAACACCTATGGTTATAGGAAATAAACTATCTAGTAAAGATGAGACACCAGAAGTTGAGAAAAAGAAATATAGATCTATGATTGGTGGATTGTAGTACTTGACACACACTAGACTAGATATACAACATTCAGTTGTGATGGTAGCAAGATTTCAAGCTGAACCTAGAGAGTCACATTATGCACCAGTAAAAAGGATATTGAGATATCTTAGAGGCACAATGGACTATGGACTGTGGTATGAAAATTCTAATGATTTTACCTTATGTGCATATACTAATGTTGATTGGGGAGGCAGCATTGATGACATGAAAAGCACCAGTGGTGGAGCCTTTTTTCTTGGAGGAAGATTAGTTTCTTGGTTGAGAAAAAAGAAGAATTGTATCTCACAGAGTACAGAAAAAGTAGAATATGTAGCAACAGCAAACAATTGTAATCAGATAATATGGATGAAGCAAATGTTGATGGACATTGGAATCAAGTTTTATGAGCCTATTGTCATATATTGTGACAATACATGCATAGTTAGTATGTCTAAGAATCTAATTTTACACTCTAAAACAAAGCATATAGAAATTAAGTATCATGTTGTAAGAGAGAAAGTTGCAGATAAAGAAGTCAGACTGGAATACATAAGCACAAAGGAGCAAATAGCAGATATATTTACTAAGCCTTTGCCTAAGAATACATTTGAGTATCTGAGAGGTATGCTTGGGGTTATGCCCCAACCTAATTTTGAGTAATGATGCAGTTGGTTGCATCCATCTAGTGGTTTATGGACCTATCTATTTTTTGGATTGGATGTTGGTACTTCCTCTATGGGGGAGTATGTGTATCTGAGCTGAGTCATTGAGGACTCTTGTGAATGTATTTTCTGAATAGTGTCTTTTGACATTGAGCTATTGTTTGACATAGTGATAGAATTTCTATCATTGATGTCAATGGGGGAGAAAATCATGAAAAACATTGAGGAAACATTGAGGAACTACATTTGTTGAGAGATTGAATAGGATAACGAAGCAAGATTTGATTGATGATGAGTAGCAGTGCAGTTGAGCAGCAGTGATTGGATTTTTGGAACATTGGATGTTTTTCATCTATTTTTCCATCATTTCCAATGGGGGAGATTGTTAAGAATTAATTCTAAAGCCTTTTCATAGTCATTCTATAGCAGTGGTTGTTGCATTCATGACTATGATTGTCATTGATGTCAACACAGTGTTATTTTGGAGTATAGCAGAGAAGCAGGCACAGTTTTGTTTTGCACACATGTTATATTATAGATTGAGTTTTGTGCAATTGATTGTATGTTCTTTTGTGTGTTATTATCCTATGTTTAAGAGTGCAAAAAGAAATTCATTTATTCATAAAAGTTATAAGCATTTTGGTGGAAGAAGTGTTCTGGTAGTATTCGTGTGTAGCAATTTTTGGTAATTAGAGGATATCTCCTAACCAGGATGGAATCTGATTCTATGTAGTTAAAGGGAAGTTTGAGACTCATTTTTGGTGATGTGGTTCAGAGTGAAAACTTTGAGGTCACATGATTAGAAAGTTATTGTATCTGGAAGCTGACAGTTTTATGTAATTCTGATGTAGCGTGTTGAAATTATTATTTTGTATTTGCATGCCAACTCATTTTTAATTATTTGAGTGCAGTATAAAGGAAGGAATGTTTTCCTTGTTATATGAGAGGATTTTAATAGTTGTGATATGAAATTATGAAAGTTGTGATGCGAATGTATGCATCTAGTGAAGAAAAGAGCTAATTCAGTGATGAAGGAAGACTTGCGAAGTCTAGAGATCTGGATTTGTGATCTTGTGTAGTAGAGAGTGTGGTTTTGTTATAGTGTGAAGGAGGTAACATATTTCTTATTATTCTATTGAATAATCCTAAGATCTGTTGGACAGTGAGTTCAGAGATCTTGCCTTGAAGCTGTTTGGGCAGTGGGTCCTTCTGTCTTCCATAACTCCTAACAAGGTTAGAATCTTTTAATAGGGATTCAAAATCTCCTAACAAAGATTCATATGTACTGAATGTATTTCATAAGACTCCTAATAGGGTCCATCCTCTAACAAGGAACTTTCATATTAGTACATCATTTTGTGGGCATCTTTCCCACTGGGGTTTACTCTTTGATCAAGAGGTTCCCTAGTTAACATATCTTATGTTATTGTGTCACTATGTATTATTATCCTTCTATGGTTGGTTACTGTATTAATTATATGGTTTAAATATATTGAATTTGATATTAAAGTTAATGATGAAAAATGGTTTAACTATCAGATAACTGATTCACCCCCCCCCTCTCATTTATCTTGGTGGTCTTTACTTTCTAACAGTTTATCCACACGAGACAAATTCCTAGGGCCCCAGTGTAGCAACTTAGTACTCTGATACCAAAGATATCATGCCCTATAAAGGAATCAGAGAAGAGAACAACAAATTCTCTTAAGGAAAGAAAACCTATATTTTGAATAATGAAATTTTTTGAGATTTAAAAAGATTTACATGCATAAATACATAAACAAAGTTTTAACTTAAATTCCTCCCTTGGTTCCCTACTAGAATTTAACATTCCTTTTTGTTTCATTAGAGATAAATAATTTGAATAAATTTTAACCAACTCTATCATAGAATTTTGAAGACCTTGAAGAAGAAATATAAATACTTTCATTTGATAATACACTAAACATTTTAGATCCATCTATATTCCCCAAAGTATTTCTTCATGCATAACATAACATTTAAAACATTAACCCCATATAGATGAACCATTTAAGAATTTGAACAAATACATATATGAAGTTATTCCATTTGATTTACTATCCTTTCTTAACTAACAATAATGTACGACATTAAACTTTACTTGAAAACTCATTAAAGTACTTTTTCTTTTCAACAAACATGCTTTACATAAAGATTGCATTTTCCTTTTCATTTCCCTAGATCTACCCATCCCTAATTACATCACCTTTAAAAACACATTAAATATTATATTACATTCATCTTCTTTTAGGAGGTTACAATAATCATATAACTTTAGATTTGATAGAAAGTAATGAAAGATAAGTAAAGAGTCTTCTTTCTTCAAAAATGGAACAATGTACAAGAAAGAATTCCTTTCAATATTGCAACTACAATTGGGACCTTAATAAAGAAGGATTTACCACCCAACCACATGGATACCAAAAGGCCCACTCCCTCATGCTAGGAGATAAACACCAAGATCCACACAAGAAGAGATAACTAGGCCATTCCTAGGGCTGAGGTAACCTTTCCCAAACACAAATGAAAAGAACATGAGATACAAATCCCTTCCCAAAGGTTCATGACTTGGTAGAAAATCTAAGTAAAATTCTAGGTGAGTGTCATCGCATAGCCCTCACCCCTTGGGTTTTCCTAGTACTAGCCAGTCTTGGCCCCGACCCCCAAGTAGGCGCATGTGAAACCAAATGCCTTTCATATGGATAAGGCCACTAGTCATATCTATGCATAGGTACCTTCTTCCACTCTCATCCATAGCCTTTACTAGCACTAATGGAATCGGTGAGGCATATATTTATTTTTTTAATGTTTTTTCATCCTCATTTATTTTTTAAGGTTATCACTTGATTAAGACAACTCATTAGTGTGTTATCCTGGTACTATCTAGTTAGGGCCCTGACCCCACACTGAGAGCCACTCACCTAGTGCTCTTAGGTTTTCTACTCTTACCCAAGCTTCATAAACAGACATGACATGCAGTAAGTCCAATCATATAAACATTCAAGTAAAGTAATCAAGAATAGGAACAGTTTAGGAAGTCACATTATTGTACTCGACCATCGGACAACCCTAACCCTAATCTGGTTTCCCTAAATAGCTCTAGAGGCTTAAATCAGCATCAAAATGCACCAAACAACATACATCTAAGGAAATTGGTGATCCAAGTGACCAAATACTACCTAGGGTCAGCCCAAAGTCACACTGGAGCCCAAAAATCCCAAAATAGCAAACCCTAATGCCTGGCAGATAGATGTGTAGTTGGTTGAAGAATCTATACAATTGGAGCCTTAAGCTATGTAGCTAGGGCCTCAAGCTACATAGTTGGTAGCGAGAACTACGCAGTTTGTCTGGGACTATGTTTTTTGAAAAATGGCTTAGCAGAGTGAGTTTTCGGGTAAAACTGGGCATGATAGCAGTAATGGAAGTAGAATTAAGAAAAGACCCAATTGAGATCTCCCTTTTTCCCTTCCATAATTTCTCTCAAACATATCCTACCTTATGAACAACTCTACTCTAGATCCAAGAATCAAAAAGTGGTGCAAAATACAACATGCAACTAATGAAGGAAAATAAGACCTCCTAAGGTCTGGAAGTATCTACAGATCTTTAAAACATATGGGAAGGTATAAAAATCATCCTAGAAACATTCTAGATTCTAATCAATGTATATATGAAGACTATACAATTCATAGTAGAAAGTAGAATAATTTTGTCACATCAATATATCTAAACATAAGCATAGTTATCCTTGGTCTTAAAACTATTCAATTCCCTACTGCAACATAATACAATTTCATAGACATTCTCTATGATGCAAACTCACAAAAGATAGAAAACAAATAGATAACAATTCAATACAACAAACAAGCACATAGGGAGGTTCATCTTCCAGGATAGCTCCTACCTAGAGTCCTGCGGAGAAACTGTTGGAGAAGAGAATCCTGAATAGCTTTGCCTACTCCAAGAACTTCTCCAAATTCCTTCTAGATTCATGCACCAGCCTTCCTCAAAAACACTCAAATTAAACTATCCTATCAAATAAATCATAAAGCTTCTCTCAGAGATTATTTTCCAGCTAACTCCCCATCTCACAGGGATCTCTCCCATATATAATTTTTAAGGGAGTAGTTGTGTGGAGAAATCCAACCGATGCAACTATCCTAGCCAAATATTGGTTAATAGTTTAGAATTAATCATATTTAGTGAAATCCATTCCTGGTAAAATATTTATATTTATATATAAACAATAATCTAATAGATCTCTCCCTTATTTAAGGAAGGAAAATGGTAACTTTTTCCTTTAGTTTATTTACTATTGCTAAGTTACTTTGGATATAGAAAAGGGGAGTTTACTAATTATTATTATTTTCCATCATAAAATAAACTTATTTAATTTACTCATTAATATTATTTAAGCACAATTATTACTTATTCACCCATAAATAAATATATAAATATATGTACCTATATGTATATGTGTGCACCCATATGCTTATGTGTACATATACCAATATAATTATTATTAAAGTATAATATTACTAATGTTTACAAAACATATTATTATTAATACTATGCAACACATTATTTAATTACACACCAAATCATACTCTCACATGAAACAATAGTTCATATAGACTATTTAATAATGAAGATTGAGCATATCGTTAACCACAAATTAGAGCTTCCATACTCAAACCTCATACTCAACAATTAAAAAAGACAAGAAACAAGATTTACTAACATTAATCACCATTTGACACAAGGATTGACTCAAGAACTCCCCACGTAAGGAACAAAAGCGTTAGAGGCAAAATTCATTCTCATAGAACCCTGGTGATATCTCCATAACGACAACAATGATTGAGGATTTCGAGGGAACGCTCAAAGCTATGAGGCCAGGTGGAGTCAATGCCTGATACCTACAAGCCTACATCACTGAGAAGAGATACATGTGCATAGATATATAGAGATACACTAAGACACATGGAAACAAATGACTAGGATCGATACATCGTGTGGACCTCAACTAAGTGATTAACTATGACTTTGTCCTAAGTCATGAAAACACATCAGACATATATACATGAAGTATAAAACATTATAGATAATAATGGTTAGATTACAATTCCTTGGGTTAGCTCTATTATCTTCCAAAACATATATAAGATAGAGGATTAATAAACATTAAAAAATAATCATAAATGAGTGTATCTAAACATCTGATAAGTATGTCATCATCCAATAAACATATAGTTCTATTCATCATATTATGCAAAATATCCAAATGAGAGAGTCCAAGTATAACCATCGGAGAGGGTTTTACATGCTTAGTGGTCATTAAAGGCAGTTAGGAAGCAATAATCAAAAGTTTCTATAATGTTGTCATGACAACATTTGCATTTTTTGCAAATGTTGCATGCAACATTGAAAACCTTGATTCCCTTCAAAGTTAAGGGATGTAATGAATTCTTGGTGGCCTAAACACTAGGAAAGGGCATATTTTAGTTAAGATATGGTCTCATTTCTTGAGGCAGGTTGTAGAGAGAAGATTTTGACTTTGAATAGAGACAATGTGTTCAGATTTATAGTGACAATCAACTAGTTTTGGGTGTAATAGTGAATATATGTATTGAAGAGCTAAACTTAGTGTTAGATATATGTTGTATGGATAGTTTTAAGATTTTTTCATTTAGTGATAAAGTTTTTTTGAGTTCCTTAGGTTAGTCTATTAAATCATTTTGTAAATAGTCTAGTTGCTAGTGTTTACAGAGTGGTTTTTGGTTTTATGGCTACCCCATAGAATCCAACTATGGAATCACTAGGGTTTGGCTAAATATGTTAGGGGAGCCTATTTATAGTGTATATATGTAAGGAGGAATCATGAAGAACTAGATGGCCATTTTTAAGGTCATGCCCTAGGCGAGACCAATGTACCTGACTAGGTGTGTGACAAAGAAGAATTAGTGTGCAATTGTAGGGGAAGAGTGAAAGGCACAAATGGAGTATGGTTTCATATAGACCATAGAAATATTGTTACTTGGTAGTGAGATTAGGCATTGACCAATCCACCAACATATATTTATAGAAATAAATCAGTAGCTTGCTTAAAATAAGCCCTATTAGCCCTACAATCTAGGAATCTACTGTACAGAGGCCCTAGAACCCTAGAGCACACTAAATCTCTAAGGTCTCCCAAAAGGGTATCCAAATTTCAAGTTATTTTTTGAGGTCATTTGGAATTTTTTAGAATGAAATGAGAAAAACACCTTGTCTAAGGATACTAGAAATTACTAGGCCTAATAAGCCAAGGACATGGTAGATAGTGAACCCTATGAGAAAGATCTTTGAATCCTATTCAAATAGGATCAATAGGGATACAAATGGATGTTCTAATGAAGGATGAACCCCCTCCAGCACTTGTGAAGATTTCACGGTGAAAGAGCACTTGGAGTCATCCAAGGGAGAGTGAAACATTGAAGCAATCTAATTGATAGTTATCCTTCAAGGTGAAGCACAATAGGTTGACTTATAGAGCTGAGTTGGGATAGTCTTAGGCTAGAGGAGAAAAGACTAGTAAGGTCCTAGGAGATAGTTAGGATCTTTGAGAAGATAGGACAAGTAAGGTCCTAGAGAGGGATCTGTGCAAGCACACCTAGGAGAGTATCTATCGTATATATATATATATATATATATATATATATATATATATATATATATATATATATATATATATATATATATATATATGTTTATATATATATATGTTTATATATATATATATATATATATATATATATATATGTGTGTGTGTGTGTGTGTGTGTGTGTGTGTGTGTGTGTGTGTGTATATATATATATATATATATATATATCTATGTATATATATATATATACACACATATATATGTAAATATATATACATACATACATATATATATATATATATATATATATATATATATATATATATATATATATATATATATATATATATATATATACACACACATATATATACATATATACTATTAATCTCTATTGAGAATTTAAGGTTGTCATTAGTATCAAAGGATACTAATGAGGTCAGTCGGTTACTTATATTGAGTTGGTCGGTAACCAAAAGTAAGACAGAGTAGTCGGTAAATTCTTTACACCAAGCATCACATAGTTCACCGAGCACCAACGACACCGACACTGACGTCGATGGTCAGTAAACACCGAGCATCACAGTATACACCGAGCAAATTATACAGTGTTTACCAATGATCACATAAAATGGCATAGTAATCTGAAATAGCACACTCTTCTATGCAAATGGTTACAACAGATCATAAAATGGTTTACCAAGATCAAGGAGCATTTATTGTAAAAGATACTCATTAAATGTAATGTTTATATTATTGTAATAGTTGATCTAGGTTATTTTGCACCGTAGATCTTAGGGTCATGATTATTTTTGTAACCTAATTTTTGCTAAGGTGGGAAAAACATAACACTATATATTTTGTATGTTCACACCATTTTATGAGGTTGGTGAACTAATATATATGAATCATGGAGCACTTCAAGACATTGCCTAACTTCAAGACAATCAGTTTACCGAGCATAACAAAGTACAAAGGATATCAGATTGAGCAGAATCAGAGAAGGCTACCAAGAAGAACAGAGTAGAGAACCATAAAAAATAAGGTGATATTTTGATGAGCACTTATAGATCTATTTCAGACAATTGAGTTGTCAACTAGCAGATAATTGCCTATTACTTTATGACAACTGTGATAGAGTTTTTGATAAATCTCTTAACAGAATAGACTTAACAGTCTTATGTAAATCTCTTAACCGATTAAACACTTCATTAGTGTTGTTTAAATCCTATAAATAGGTAGATCTAGTTGATCTAACATGTCACTCCTAACATGGTAAGATCACAAGAAGTGATCAAAACTTGTAGCCTTAATAGGAAAAGAATTTCTATCTGTAGTAGTGAAGAATTTGTGGGTGTCATCCCCACAATAGTTTTTACCTTCTTACAAGGGTTTTTGCATTACCAAAATACTTGTGTTATGTGATTGTCATATTGATTCCATGTTGTTTACTTTCTTAAATTAACTAGATGATTGATTTATGCAATTATATTCAATTTATTTTGATCGGTTATCATAGTACACAGTTATAGATCTGAAAAGTTTTTTCAATTAAAGTTTTTGAAGGCACTGATTCACCCCTCCCCTCTCAGTACCTTTCTCTCCTAATTCCAAGAATTGGTATCAGAGCTTAGTTCTCTTGTTGAACAGTCTAACCACTAAAGGGTAAAGATCTAAGTCATGGAGAGATACAAGCTTGACAAGACTATTGAGAATTAGAAGATACAAATATAGATGTTTGTGGAGCAGTATAAACAAGCCAAGGAAGAACTGAAGAAATTACTTGTTGAAAGGAAGAACCTTACAATTCAGCTAAATGAAATTAGTTATCATGAAGAACCTATTGATGAAATATTTGATCAAGCTGTGGAAGCATTTCTGATGGATCTGAAAGCATAATCTCTGATTTATCTGAAAAGAATCATCATCTATCTGAGAAAGTGAAAGAAATTCAAATCCATCATGAATCTCAAATGGTGAGAATGGTGGAAATCATGAACAATTCTAGACAAGATGAACAAGATTAGAATTTGGCTATTGAAGACCGAAGACTGATGATTGAACAACTTCAAGCAAAAGAAAGTGAAATACAGAGACTCACTAATCGTCACTTCCAAGTATCAAATCAGATGATGAAAATTAATCAAGAAATGAACTAAGTAAATGGAGAATTATCAAGAAGACTTGAAGATGTTGCAATACTTAGAGAAGATAATGAAAAACAAAGAAATGAAATAAAGACACAAAAGCAACACAATGAAATGATGAAGATAGCTGAGGACAATTCTAAAAAGATTGATGATTTCCTTACTAATCAGAGGAAATTCAAAAGCAGAGCTGGTATAGGCTACATTGGTGAAGGATAATCATCACAACAAGCTGAAAAAGTCAACAACAATCGAAGTTAGAAACCTAAAGTGTTGACATGTTATCACTGTGGAAAACTAGGACACACATCTAATGTGTGCAGAAGCAAAGCACAAGGTAAACCTCCTGTCATTCCAAAATTCAATGGATATTGTTATTATTGTGGTAAGTTTGGATATCTAGCTTATGAATGTAGAGCTAAGAAGAATGACATTGCTAATAATACTACTGAGGATAAAACATGCTATACTTGTAATAAGCATGGACACACTGCAAGGGACTGCAAGGCAAAAATGAAACAAGTCTGGACACCTAAAGAGAAACTACAATGAAAGCCATATCAACCAAAGAGATAAGGTAACTCATATGTTTGGGATTATAATACATGGACTAATTGTGCTGTATGTGGTCAGTATGGACATATTGCAGCAAATTGTTAGAGAAACAGTTGGATTGGACAATCAAGAAACTGGACAAATGCAGGAATGACATGTATGCACTATCACAAGGTCAGTCATGTAAGCAAGAATTGTAGAGACCGAGCACCTAATGAAAACCATATATTTGAGAGTGGATATAACATTGCAAAAATTACAAAGTTAAGGAACACAATGTGGAAGAAGGCATCTAATGAGAATGCTGAGTCAAGTAACATTGTTGATGAAACCTCATCCACTAGATTGGGTGACATTGGTACCCCCACTTAAGATGACAAAGGTATGTATGGAACTGACATTTTAAATGATCACATTTTACATATAGTTCCTTATATATGATGTACAAATACCAAATCTGCATGAATAAAGATGCACTATAGTTTATGTGTTATAAGTTTACAAATGTCACATAGTTGGTAAAAGAAGAAACATGAGTTGGTTACCTATTGATAATCACTATACAAGGTTAACCAACAACAGTGCAAACCAATGAATAAATTCTATGTTGACCGAGCAAAGGAAATTGTAGACATTATCGAGCTGACAGCTATTTCATATCAGAAGTTAGGTCACATATTTAATGCACCAAAGTTTGAGCAGGAATATCAAAAAATCTATAAATACATGGAAACAGAGTTCATTTTTACATTGTGACTTCAAAGAATAGAGATTTTATAGAGAAGAGTTTGAGCTAAAGATTGTCCCAGAAAAGATTCAAAGCTACTATAGATCGAATCGACGATAATTATTTGACGATATCGAGTAAGTTCATCTACCTATCGAACACCGGTTATCTATTGCTTCCCAAAACCCTAGAAACAATTTATGGCATCAACATCGATTGCAAGTAAATCACAAAACATTAAGGAGGAAGTAGAATTAATTGTAAGGGCACATTTTGCCGAGGACAAATTCAAACCTCATCCCAAGGTCGCAACACAAAAAAATGATATGAGTGCATTTTTTAGTATTCTAGATAGGGTTTTGTTAACAGAAGACATAAGGGCCTATATTCACTACAAAATCGATGAAGTATGTGATTTTGAGACCATTGTTGCTTACCAACAAGTCTGTGGACCGGATGGAAAGATTAAATCTGAATACAAGAAGATTGAGGAGTCAGGGTTACTGTGTTTTATATACTTCCTGCAATCTTTCCAAAATGACTGGATAAGAATCATGCTACGCAGATTTCATGATGGAAAATTTTGGTTAGATAAACCTATTGAGGTCACAAAGAAGATAATTAGTAGGGTTACTGGGTACCCTACAACTGACAAAGCCAAAGCCTTTCAAAGTTCATCTCATCCCAATGTAGAAAAGAACACTGGAGCTCAATGGGATGGTAGGGCATTGAAAATCTCAACCATCAAAGACCCAATGGTAAAATTCATAGCACATATCATTGGGTACAAGATATTTCAATCTAGCAGACCAAATAGTGTACCCTGCAGCACTGTGGACATGGCATATAAAATTGTGAAGAAAGATCACCAAGTAGATCTTGCCAAACTACTACTACACCAGTTGCACAATAATATGAAGACAATAAAAGAAAAGAAGTCTAATACATGTAAGTATAAATCACTACTTGTCTGTACATTTCTCTATCTGCAAAAACATGTACCAAGTATCGGTAAGGTAAATTGGCAATCTGAAAAATTGATAACTGCATAAATCGATGAAATGATGAAAATTCTAGGAGATAATCTGAATAAGGAATTTAATGCATATTTCAAGGAATTTCAAACAAAAATGCAACAAAGGAGTAGAATTCCAAGAGAATTAGTGAGTAAATTTGAAGATGACATATGTTTTGTAGTCAACACAGACCACTCAATGATAAAGGTTGTAGAACTGAGAACAAAATGGTTAGCACCAATGGGATACAAAATGAACCATGATTTCACTTTAAAATCTATTAATGCATTGCTGGCATTATCGATAGACATCACTGCCAATAGGTTTGGCGTATATGAGGAAGCTAAGTCATGAATCACTACAGACATAGAGATCAAAAAAATGTCTAGAAGAGCGAAGAGCAAAGAAAATGAGAAAAGATCTCACAGAAAAATATGGAAATGCATCTGACTCACCTAAGGAGTCACCGGTTAAAGAAGAAACTAAAGGTCAGATATAGTTGACTGACAAGCCCTATGATAGCGAGGAGACCGAGTTAGACAAAGAAAAGGATCACACACTAGCTCCCCCCATCAGTGTTGAATAGGAAATGCAGCTACCAGATCCTGAAGGAATGAGGACACTTTCATCAACTGCTGCACAATCTGATGAAGGGTGCTCCCCTTAATACCACAAACACATAACAGAAATAGAGAAACAACAACAATAATATGCAAGAACAGAAAATTGGCTTCTTATTATCTCCACAAATGTGGAATTACAAACTTTCAAAATTACAATATGCAAAGCCACATGGGCATTCCTTACAATATTCTGTAGGACAAAGCCTCAAATCAATACCCAGATCTACTACCCAGAACTATTCTGAACTGCCCAAGACAATAATACAGCCTTCCTTATATAGGCAATTTTTCCACCGCCTGGGAAGGTTCCAGAATTTTAGCCAATAAGGCCGACCAAACTTAGAATTATTTTATTTTACATTTTATTACATCATAGTCGGCTCAAGATAACCTTTGAAACCCGAACAAAAATTTTGAAGAAAATTATTTTCTGCCACTTCAGGTGGCCCAACTTCCAAAGACCATAAGTCATCACCAATTGACCCGCTCGGCTATTATAACCCCATTTCGGAAACACCACGAAGTGCTCTATAGGCTTGACCCGCGCAAGCACCCGTCACCTAAATTTTTGACCTCATCCAAGGCCTCTAAAGCCTTCAAAACTAAGTTCAAAGTTTCTGTACCCTGCTGCCAATACCGAAAATCTTCAATATCTTCCAATATACACTTGATCTAGCAATGAAACTTTACTGGCAGACTTATATGACCAAAATGAACCTCCAAGAAAGAAATCAGATCATTCTGAGCACATACAAAAATTACCAAAAATAGTAACTTTCCATAAATAGCAGCTCTACACAAAATAACCCTTATTGAATATAAAAACAGAAATATTTTTGGGTGATGCAAGATTGCTCTTACACCCAGGATGCTCCTGCATCACAATCTACCAAGCAAGTAGTAGAAGCAGTAAAAGTTGCAAAAAGAAGAGCAACTACACCGACATAGAAATATGTTAAGAGAAAGACCAAGAAAGTAGCTAAGACACCAAAGAAAAAGAGGAAATACATAAGAAGTAAAGAAGATATAGAGGAGACTGACACTAAAAATGATCCTGATCAATTCAAATTAGTTCATAATAGGGAAAGTACAATAGAAGAAATAATTGAAGATATAATTGAGAATGGAAATCTTACAGATCTTGGCATAGGCAAATTTGACAAAATGTCAATTGAGGACAAGACAAAGCTAGAACATGTTGTCATCTAGATGATGATTAAATTCAAGAGAGTACCAATGGAATTCACATGTCAATTATTGAAGGAACTTGATGAAAAAATAAGTGAGAGATGGGCTATTGCACTAGATACAGAGAAAAGGAAAAGAGAACATTCATTAAGTTGTGTAGCCTCACACTTTAGCTATGCTATTGTAAGTGAATACATGACAAAGTATTAGGCTAGATTTTGAGTCAAGAATAGATCTATGCAGATCATGGATGAGAATGTGGGTGATATGGATGTCACATGTGATTCTTTGTGGACATCAATTTTGAAAGCAAAAGAGAAAGCTGAACAGGAAGCATTCCTGAAACTATCTAAGAAGAGACACAGTTCAAAAGGTAAAGGTATTTTCATCAACGATAACAAAGGAAAGAAAATAGAGGACACCAGTATATCAGTTACCGAGGTAATTGATATCACTGAGAAAAAGGAAGAAATAAGAATTCCACAGGATGCACCGGATCAAGCTAAGATCCACTTGCAAAAGAAAACTGATGATGATGCACTCATTGAGGACATCACTAATCATGATCCTGATGATGAGAATGATGAAGATGTGACAATTGCACCAAACAAAGATGAAGCACTAAACATTGATAGTGTGTTCACATATCTACCGAGTGAAATACCTGTACTTGTAAAGGTAGTTGAAATAATTTCACAAGTACAACCCGTTGCTTCTCATCCTGAGAAAAATAATGATACAACTAAGATACAAGCACCTGAGCAACCTGCAGATACAAATGAGCCTACCAAAATAGAGGCATAGTCTATGGAAACAAAGGAACCAGAAGGAAAAAAGTTGACTGAGGTGAACCCACCTGACACTACAACCAAGACTCCCACACCATCTATCGAGGAGCAGAAGAAGGATGATATAGTGTCAATTGGGAAAGATACTCCAAAAAGTGGAGAACAAGCTATTGTTATAAGTGAGAAGAAGTCACCTCTTGTACAAAACAAGAAGAAGAAGAAAGCCAAAGGGTTGGTCACCATTGATGAAGTTATAATTATACCAGAATGTGACCCAAGAACCCTAAGCCCTGAGGAACTAAGTAGATATGGGGAATTATGTTCAAGGAAAGCAGCACAAGAAAAGTTAAGGCAAGAACAAAAATGTAAAGAAGTGTTAAATGATGTGAGGGATATTCTACAACAAATAGTACCGAAAACAAATATTGATGAGAATACTCCCATCTTAGATCAACTTGCTACACTCGCTAACAAAATCAATGTGCCCGATATAGATGCAGACAAAAGAATAGAAGAAAGGGCAGAATCAAAGATTCAGAACAAATTGGCAGAAAGGATTAGCACAAAAGTGGCACTAAACAAGGTAAAATAATCTGAGGTCATTACCGAGGTAAAATCTATTACCCAGATAATTTGTCAATTTCTCATCAAGCTTTGTACTTCAGACACCTTCACTGTAGAAGTCATTGAAAAGATAAAAGGTTTAGAAGAAGAGATAAAGTTGAGTACACAAGTAGCTATCACCAAGCCAACAGCTTTCTTAAAGCATATTCACCGAGTTTAGGAACTCTAGCAACTGATAGCAAATTTAAGGAAACAAGAAGCACACATCACCGATTAGGTTACAGAGTTACAAAAAGAACTCACCCCTTACCTGAAAATTTTTGAAGCACACATTGTCAAAGTTGAACAACTTTTAGCAACACGAGAGATTTTGGTGTTGGATAATATCTTTGACATGCATGCATAGGTCGGTCTTGAGCATATTGCTCTTACCAACTTGAAAGAGGAATGGGACAACCTCTTGGATTCTATAAAGAAAACCCATCAAAACATTTTTGATAAGATGTAAGTATACATTATATATTTTTTTTTGTATTTGGCATTATTATCAAAAAGGGGGAAAACATGTATATTCCAAATAAGTATAAGTATAGTTTTGCTATGTATATTACATACTACCAAGAGCATGCACCGAGGAGGAGTACTTTGTACTTAGAAATTTTTTGTTGTGGATATTTATATGGCGGAGACATAAGGAATATATAGAAACACTTTGTCTATATACATTCAAAGTTTTGATACTAATGCCAAAGCGGGATATTGTTAATCTCTATTGAGCATTTAAGGTTGTCATTAGTATCAAAGGATAGTAAATAGGTCGGTCGGTTACTTATATTGAGTTGATCGGTAACTAGAAGTAAGACAGAGCAGTCGGTAAAGTCTTTACACCGAGCATCACACAGTTCACCGAGCACCAGCGACATTGACACCAATGATCAGTAAACACCGAGCATCGCAATATACACCGAGTAGATTATATACTGTTTACCGATGATCACATAAGATGGCATAGTAATATAAAATGGCACATTCTTCTATGAAAATAGTTACAATAGATCATAAAATGGTTTACCAAGATTGAGGAGCATTTATTGTAAAAGATACTCATTAAATGTAATGTTTATCTTATTGTAATAGTTGATCTAGGTTATTTTGCACCATAGATCTTAGGGTTATGATTATTTTTGTAACCTAATTTTCGCTAAGGTGGAAAAAATAGAGCACTATATATTTTGTATGTTCACACCATTTTATGAGGTTGGTGAACTAATGTATATGAATCATGGAGCACTTGAAGACATTGCCTAACTTCAAGACAATCATTTTACCGAGCATAACAGAGTATAGAGGATATCAGATTGAGAAAAATTAGAGAAGGCTACCAAGCAGAATAGAGTAGAGAACCATCATAGATAAGGTGATATTTGATGAGCACTTATAGATCTATTTCAGACAATTAAGTTGTCAACTAGCAGATAATTGCCTACTACTTTTTGACAATTGTGATAGAGTTTTTGATAAATCTCTTAACAGAGTATACTTAATAGTCTTATGTAAATCTCTTAACCGAGTACATACTTCATTAGTGTTGTTTAAATCCTATAACTAGGTAGATCTAGCTGATCTAA
>BSBK01010593.1:0-158337 GCA_027943335.1 Chamaecyparis obtusa | reverse complement strand
TTTTTTGATGTTCTCCATTATAGCTTATTGAACAAGTGTGATTCATATTCTATTTGTGTTGTTGTCTTTGTTGTTTATTTTACTGAAGAAAATTATGCATCAAATTCTTCAGTAAATGTTTCTAATTTATTCTCCTTTGCATGCTCAAAAAAATGAATTTAGGGATGGTAATGTTTTATGTGGCCTGTTAAGTGATAGATATAGACATTTATCTACAAGTTCTATTTTTATTTTTTGTTTCTTCAATTCCTTTTGAAAATACAAGTGCTGATAATTACATATACTTTAAGGATTTTGTCATTCATTTGAGTAGATATGAAAGATCATCATGTGATGAAGATGTATGTACCTTTTCTTTACCTTTATTTGATTGCACTGGAATGATTTTTTTTCTTGCTCTTGGTTTCTTCCTTCTTATGTTTTGTAGTTTCATCTTGTATCTCTGAGTATGTTTGTACTATGGGAGGTGTGGTAGAGGGTGTTTGATTAATCTATGAAGTTGATTGTTATTGTACCTCAATTTTTTGAGTATCTTCCTGCTCTTTACTCTTCTCTTCCTTATTCTATGATTCACTGATCTACATATCCCTATCCAAATTTTTAACATTTTGTGCTTGATCTTGAAATGGGTCCTCTTTATCATTAATGCGGTCCAATGTAATATCAACTCCTTCAATAATTAAATCTGGTTTCTTACTAGTACTTGGCTGCTCATATTTTGTAGGAATTTGAATTGACTCTCCGGCCAACTTCTTCAATGCATCTTTAGCTATTTGTTCTATTTCTTGGGTGATTTCAATGTGATAAGTAGGAATTTCCAACACTTCACCTCTGTGAGCATCACCTAGATCCAAATGAGTGCTAAGTGTTCTATCATTCTCATGACAGATGGTTTCATGTGAACCACTACTCATGAATCATGGGTCAATGAGTTTGACTCAAAAAACTACAGAGTTGAATCCTGATAGCAATATCATGGTTTCAATGTATTTTCTAGCATGAATAGATTCATTCTTTTCTTTCTTCTAAGGGAATTATTAATGATGCAATGTAACTTTTCCAATTAATCTTCTGAAATTTTTGGGACCGAGTTTTGTTACTACATCATTCTTAACATCAAATCCTCTTCCTTATCTCTACCCTTCCTCACTTCTAATATGTCATAAAGTTCTTTAGGTATGCTTCCCTAAAATTCTATTAGTGTTCTTTTGTAATCCAAAAGATATGTCAACACTATAATTTGTAAGGATGTCTTCTAATTAAGATTATATCTATCAAATAATTTCAATTGATCAAGATTACCTTCTTTGATTATTCTATTATTTAGTATCCCAAGGTCTGGTTTCCAACCTTTCCTTGTGCTAGTAGAAGGTGTCTTTGGTACTGTGACATTTTCTTTCATCTTATCTTTTTTGAGCTGTTCAATTTTCTATTCATCATTCTATTTCTCTTCTTTTGATTCATCTTCATTTGATTCCTTGGTGTGAATTACCTTAGGCTTCTTTGATGTCAGTTTTTGTGCCATAGCCTTTTGTCTCTAAGGTTTGCTAGGAGAGCTAATAATTGGTTTCTGTTTTCACTTTCACTTCTTTAGTTGCAGAGATATTCTTGTTGGTCTCTTTATGGTTGGTGATGATGATGGACTTGGTTGTACATGAATTATCTCAGCATCTGGTGTACTTGGTAATGGTGTTGCTGGTGTGGATAGGTGTGAAGGTCCTATTACTGCAATACGTTAGATAATATATTCGATCCATTCTTCACTCAATAACCTTCATAGAATGTTTTGTGTGTTGTCATTATTATTTAGAAATTCCCACAGCCTTGGCTATCTCGTCAATATTTTATCTACCTTCTTTACTATATAGTGTTCTTCTTGTCCTTTAATTTCATCAAACCTTTCCTCCCAAGTCCCCCACTTAGGACTGTCCTCATATTTTACTGATTTCAATAAAGTATCAATGCATTCAACCAATAAATCATCAGATACTTCATACTCCAAAGGTTTAATAAAGTGAATTATAGCTTCAATTTCTTTGAAACACATGTACTATCAGTCTCGTCCATAATGAAAATTTCATTCTTATATTTATCGACTATAGAAGGTGAAACTATATATCTTTGTTTCATTTGGTTTTGAAATTCTTTCATTATTCTAGTAATGTCACTTTCAAATCTATCTTTATGTTTTTTTCTATAATAGATGTTGACTTTCTCCATTATCCATCTATCTGAATTCCATTTAGATGCAAGCATTGTGGGAAATATTTTGGTTAGCTAAAAAGTAAGTATACAAGGTATGATCCAAATCCAAATGGTGTATACTTATCTTGTTTAATTCTCCTAACATTATCAATCACCTGATTTCTAAATATCTCACAAAGATTCACATCTTCTCTGTCAATTACCATCTTATAAGTTGCATGAACAAAACCAACAGATATAGAATTTGGTCTAAAGGTGTAAATCATATTATATCCTAATAGCTTACTCAATATTATCACATCATTTTGTTTTATGGTGTGAAATTTCATGACTCTCTCATCATAATACGCTTTTTTGTTCTTTTCCTCTGTGAGGCCCACCTTCGGCCCACATAGTGATCCTGTGTTATGCATATCAGCCTATCATTTTGATTATGTTTCTTTCAGAGATTCTTGGACTCTGTCGACTACTGTTATATTATGTTTGACTTGTTGGACTGTTCTTTTGATGATTCTGCATATGGGATCCATGATGTGTAGATTTGGTTTATGTTTTTATATGATGTTTTGTGAACCTGATGATCTTGATGATATTTAAATTACGTTATGGAATTTCATTTGAAATATGCAATCAAATCTTGAATATTACATGCAATTGAAGTATGAGTTGAATTATGCAATTTAATGATTAAATTTCGCTATATCATATATGTTTATGGTTTTCTTCCTTGAATTACTGATGCTGCATTTAGGTATTGCAGGTGGAAGGACCATGGAAACACATTCGGGGAAATCACATTGAACGTAGGGTAACCAGTTAAACCAAGGCCCCGTCTATTAAGAGACCTGAGGCCTCGTTGTTAAGTAATTTATTTCGTAACAGTAATTTGAATGTTTGTGTGTTTTAATGTTATGTGTTGTGATATTGGACGTACCGTGTGTGAAATGTTATTTTGTAAAGTGTCGCTTGACACTATTGTTAATGTTATCAAGGTACGTCGTGTGTTGTGTGAGAGCACTTGCTAGGAGTGTTAGGGAAATCTTAGCACACCTTTTTGCATAGGAATCTTTATGCAGTCTCATTCCCCATTTCTGATGTTATTTCTCGACATGGGTTTAGAGGGTTTATTATGGCCTTAGGAGATAGTTTTATGCAAAATTTGTTGGTTGTGTTTTGACCCTACTTTTGGGCATCACATTTTGGTATCAGAGCCAAGTTCAACTCTAGGAACCTTTGTGCCATTACGCTTTTCAAGGAAAGTATTCGTTTATGCATAAGTAACCCTTTTGAGTTATGTATATGAGGAGCATGTGTGAGTACATTATGGAATGGTCATAACAACATCATCATGTGTGGGTGCCCTAGGATGGCTATGGGAATACCTCGAAGAAACCAGACCCTTATAACATTGGAGTGATGTAGAAACTAGGTAGAATGGCCTAACCATTTCAGTATGGGGTGGAAAAGTGTTCTATACCCTTGCAAGATTTACATTATTAAGTTATAGTGGGGCCCATGCCATGATGTAAATATTTTTATTATATATACGATGGAAACACTCCAGGATCATTGACAATTTCTCCTTGTATAGACTAGGACCTTCTCGAAGTATTGGGAACTTACGATGCAGCTTGGGAAGGCTAATTAATCATAGGAGATGGACGATGGTAACCTATGTTATGAAAAGCATTGTAGTACCGGGGTAAGGTGAAGGAGACTCGTTTATTTATTGCTTCAGACAATGAAAGTATGGTGCCCTAGTCAAGGCATAGATTGTAGCACCTATGGATATGTAAGTTATAGGTTGAAATTCCTCAGTATTCTATGGTGGGTACTCCTTTTGAATTTGGTGTCAGTTGATTCAATTTTCTTATGGACTTCTTGAGTTGTTTGTCTTCTTGGTGGAACTTTCCACGTATTGGACTGGTACTTTTATTTGTTTCTCTTTCTTTGATTGAGTTTTGTCACCAACTGTATAGTTCTTATCTTGGCAGTTGCCACCATTGATTTTTTTAATTGAAATGAGCTCACTTTTATTTTTTGTATTCGAAGTTGAAGCAAATAGATTTCTTTTTGAGAATTATTTGTATCTATTTTTGGGTGACTATTATGAGCATTCCCTTTTGCTGCCAGTCCTATGTCATTTGTACTCATTTGGGTTTTAAAGAGTCCCACCAATCATGTGTATATGAGGTAACACCTACAAAGAGATATTATCCCATGTCGGAAGGTACTATAGGATCGATAGATCAAATCCATGCTCTTCTATGAGGAATAATAGAAATGATTGGTTTCCTTGTAGTGGGAGTAGGTGAAAGTTGGTGTTTTGGCAAACCATGGTGATGTATATATTTTTTTTTTTAAGACATATAGCTTTGTAAGTGGCTTTGCATGGGTGTTAGTATTATGAAGTTCATCCTTTGGGTAATCATGTACCCTAATAGGAAAGATCTATGATGTCATGATTGACCTTAAGAGATCAATGATTATTGAATGTTCTAAACTACCCTATTAGGGGAGTTGACCACTTCAACAGACCTTAGGATTACCCCATTGGGATCATATGATGTAGTACTTGGCATGGATTGGCCGTATGCCCACAGAGCCAAGCTAGATTGCCGCCAGAAGAAGATAGAATGTTTGGATGATGACGGCATGGCTACAGTTATTTCAGGGGTTCAGAGACCAGTATCTCTTCGCATGATATCCGCTATGCAACTTAAGCGGTGTATGCGGAAGGGTTGTCAGTTGTTTTCTATCTCTATCATTGATAGAGGGGATGAGGACGAGAGTGAGACTTCTCTTGATGATCGTCCCATTCTCCAGGAATTTGCAGATGTTTTTCCATCAGAGTTACCTGGTATGCCTCCTCGCAGAGCAGTTGACTTTCACATAGACCTTGTGCCAGGAGCTGAGCCAATATCTAGAGCGCCCTATAGGATGACCACGAATGAGCTTAATGAGCTCAAGATTCAGTTTGAGGAGTTGCTTGAGAAGGGACACATTCGTCCTAGTGTTTCTCCATGGGGTGCGCCAGTGATCTTCGTTAAGAAGAGAGATGGGTCACTTAGGTTGTGCATGGATTACCGACAGTTGAACAAGGTTACCATTAAGAATCGGTATCCACTTCCTAGGATTGATGACTTATTTGATCAGTTGCAGGGTGTCCGAGTATTCTCCAAGATAGATCTTAAGTCAGGGTACCATCAGTTGCGGATAGTAGACAGTGACATTTATAAGACCCCATTTTGCACTAGGTACGGCCACTATGAGTTTATAGTGGTACCTTTCGGTCTTACGAATGCCCCAGCTGTATTCATGAGCCTTATGAATGGTGTATTCCGCACCTTCTTAGATAAGTTTGTTATAATCTTCCTTGATGACATCCTGATTTATTCTAAGGATGAGAAGGAGCACGAAGAGCACCTGAGACAGGTTTTGCAGTGTTTGAGAGATAATCAGTTGTTTGGCAGCTTGTTGAAGTGTTCCTTCTTCAAAAGAGAGGTTAAGTATTTGGGGCATGTCATATCTGGTGATGGGATCTCAGTAGACCCATCAAAGATTGAGGCCATTATGAATTGGCCAGCACCCACCACAGTGACTGAGGTCAGAAGTTTCATGGGACTTGCCGGTTATTACAGACATTTCGTTGAAGGATTTTCTAGAGTGGCACATCCTATCACTTCCCTTCAGCGGAAGGGGAAGAAGTTTGAGTGGACAGAGAAGTGTGAGAGGGCTTTTCAGGAGCTCAAGCGAGCACTCACCAGTGCACCAATTCTTGCAGTGCCAGATCCTTCAGCAGAATTTGTGGTGTGCACTGATGCTTCATTAGATGGATTAGGGGCAGTCCTTATGCAGGGAGGGCGAGCCATTGCTTACGAGTCTAGGAAGCTTAAGACTCATGAGCTCAATTACCCCACGCACGATTTAGAGCTTGTAGCAGTGGTGCATGCCTTAGTACGTTGGCGTCACTTCCTCTTAGGTCACCGTTTTGAGCTTCATTCAGACCATCAGAGTCTTCAGTATATATTCACCCAGCCGAACCTTAATGCTCGGCAGAGGCGATGGATGGAGTTCTTATGTGAGTATGACTTTGATGTTCACTACATCAAGGGGAAGGAGAACGTGGTTGCAGATGCCTTGAGCAGGAGACGACATGATATTTATTCTATGACTGCAGGCACAGATTTGAGAGGTCGAATCCTCTATCATCTTCAGGAAGATGAGTGGTATTCCGAGGTATGTGAGATGATTCAGTCTCAGAGACCCTTGGAAGGGAAGTATGTTGGTTATACCTTAGAGTCTGATGGACTTTTACGTCATCGAGACCGTATTTATGTACCTTCTACCGGAGATTTACGTGCATTCATTATACTAGAGGCTCACAGAGCACCTTATGCAGCACATCCCGGGGTTAAGAAGCTACATGCAGATTTGAGGCAGCTGTATCATTGGCCTGGCATGAGATTGTAGATTGCTGAGATAGTGGCCAGGTGTCTTGAGTGTCAGTGGGTTAAGGCGGAGCACCGCCATCCTGGTGGACTCCTGCAGCCGCATGAGATTCCAATATGGAAGTGGGAGGTTATATCCATGGATTTTATAGTTGGTCTTCCGATGTCTTCCCGACGTCATGATGCTATTATGGTGACGGTGGATCGGTTGACTAAGGTAGCCCACTTTTCTCCAGTTCGTACTACCTTCACAGCACCCACAGTAGCCCAGGTGTTCTTACGAGATATTGTCAGACTTCATGGCATACCTCATAAGATCATCTCGGATAGAGATTCTCTTTTCACTTCATCCTTTTGGAGAGAGCTTCAGGCAGCATTGGGCACTAGGCTCAATTTCAGTACAGCCTATCACCCTGAGACAGATGGGCAGACCGAGAGGGTCAATCAGATTTTAGAAGACATGCTTCGCATGTATGTTATGGATCATCAGACCCGGTGGGAGGAGTGTCTTCATCTTGTGGAGTTTGCCTATAACAATGGGCATCATACATCTTTGGGAATGCCACCTTTCCAGGCATTGTATGGTAGACCTTGCAGGACCCCACTGAGTTGGGATAGGATCGAGGACAGAGTTTCTATTGGTCCTGAGCTAGTTCGAGATATGGAGCAGCAGGTCACCCTGATTAGACAGCGTCTCTTAGAGGCTCAGGATAGACAGAAGAAGTATGCAGATGCGAAGAGGATTGACCGAGCCTACCTTGTGGGAGATAGAGTATTCTTGAGAGTGCGACCGCACAAGAGTCCAATCCATTTTGGAAAGGGCTCTAAGCTTGCACCTCGTTTTGTTGGTTCGTTTGAGATCCTAGAGAGGATAGGGCCCGTTGCTTATCGTCTAGCCTTGCCACCTAGCCTGTCACGCATCCACGATGTGTTCCATGTATCGGTATTGCGGAAGTATATCTATGACGAGTCTCATATTATTGATTGGGATGCCTTGCAGGTGGAGTCAGATGGCCAGCTAGCTCTGGAGCCCATTCGCATTTTGGCTCGACGGACGTTGGTACTTCGAGGCAGAACGCTGGACCAAGTTAGGGTCCAGTGGGATTGCTATGATGAGGTCACAGCCTCATGGGAGGATGCAGCTCAGATGAGGGCCCAGTATCCGCACCTCTTTGATGAACTCCAGGAGGATGTTCATACCTAGAGGGGGTGGATGTGAGGCCCACCTTCGGCCCACATAGTGATCCTGTGTTATGCATATCAGCCTATCATTTTGATTATGTTTCTTTCAGAGATTCTTGGACTCTGTCGACTACTGTTATATTATGTTTGACTTGTTGGACTGTTCTTTTGATGATTCTGCATATGGGATCCATGATGTGTAGATTTGGTTTATGTTTTTATATGATGTTTTGTGAACCTGATGATCTTGATGATATTTAAATTACGTTATGGAATTTCATTTGAAATATGCAATCAAATCTTGAATATTACATGCAATTGAAGTATGAGTTGAATTATGCAATTTAATGATTAAATTTCGCTATATCATATATGTTTATGGTTTTCTTCCTTGAATTACTGATGCTGCATTTAGGTATTGCAGGTGGAAGGACCATGGAAACACATTCGGGGAAATCACATTGAACGTAGGGTAACCAGTTAAACCAAGGCCCCGTCTATTAAGAGACCTGAGGCCTCGTTGTTAAGTAATTTATTTCGTAACAGTAATTTGAATGTTTGTGTGTTTTAATGTTATGTGTTGTGATATTGGACATACCGTGTGTGAAATGTTATTTTGTAAAGTGTCGCTTGACACTATTGTTAATGTTATCAAGGTACGTTGTGTGTTGTGTGAGAGCACTTGCTAGGAGTGTTAGGGAAATCTTAGCACACCTTTTTGCCATAGGAATCTTTATGCAGTCTCATTCCCCATTTCTGATGTTATTTCTCGACATGGGTTTAGAGGGTTTATTATGGCCTTAGGAGATAGTTTTATGCAAAATTTGTTGGTTGTGTTTTGACCCTACTTTTGGGCATCACATCCTCAAGCTTCTTAACTTGTTTTTTTCTTCTAATGTAGGATTAATTCTCTTCATGCTGTTACCCTAATTTTCATATGCATGCAAATCTGGCTAATATCTATCCCAAGGTCTCTATTTTTATCCTACCAAGCATCCCTGAAATTTTTATGATCTTAAATGTCATGTCCTCTGGCCTCTGCAAATTGTTTGATTCCCTGGTCTACAGTCAAAAAATTCAAAAAAAGTAGCAGTTTGAGCTAAAAAACCCTGCAAACCCTAGTCTTCATTCTATTTGGTGATTACCTTTTTCAGCCACTTAAGCCCTCAAATACCCATGTGTGCTTTAATTCTATTGGTTGGTCACAAATTCTCTAAGTCTTCCGGCGGTTATCTTTTCCTTTCGGTGATTCAGCGACTGCAACAATCCTCTTAGTCACATAATGTTTGGTGGTTACCTTTTTCCAACTAGTGACTTAGTGAAATGGCTAACTTCTCTTCAGTCACATAGTCACTAAGTGTTTGGCAGTCTCAGCTTGTGGGGGTCCCAATTCTATAGGATCCAACGGTTGTCATGAGTTTGTGAAGGGCTTTTCTGACACATGCAATCTCGTGATAGCCTTCGATCTTCCCTTTTACTCAGCACTTCAAACCGTGTGTGGTGTTAGCACCTTGAAAAAATTTCATGGCTCTAGCTCTTTCCCCCTGGTCTCTGCAATTGTTTTTAGGTCTCTGGCATAAACCGTTAGTTCAAATTTTTGAAAAACTAGCCGTTGTATTCAAAACCCTTTGTAATGCCTTGGCCCTGTTCTATTTTCATGTTACTTTTTGGGCCACTTAAAATCCCTTTGGTGCATGTGCTTAATTGTTGCCCCCTTTTTCGCATGATCACTTGAACCTTTTTCATGTTACGCAATCTTGTGACTAAAGGTTTTATCCCCCCGACGACCTTTAATTTTCCTAAGTCCCAGTGAAATTAATTTTTCCTAAGTTATGCATTTAATTTTTCCTATATTTTTGGCCTTCATTTCTTTCTTGGGCCCGGCTCTGACACCATCTTGATCCAATGGTTGTCATACAAGCGCAAGGGTTTTGTTAGAGGCTTGTGATTTTGTGACGGCCGTTGATTCATTTCCATGACGTAACCTTTCATGCAGGTGGGTCCAAAATTACACGTAAGCACAGTTGCTGGTATATGATTGGTCCATGTATTAACATCGTGGTAGTTGTCAATGGGACCTAATTTCTAGATGCGTCAGAGGGTCCTGACATTGTCAGAAAATCAACAATGGTCGCATGATCTTATGAGATGTGTCAGAGGTTTAAGACCGTCGATTCAATCTTTCTCAAAGGGGATAAAATGTGGCGGGTCCACATGCCAGGTGTGCTAATTTGGTAGGCTGTGATTGGTCCACGGATGGTGGCTAGACATGTTGTTAGTGGGGCGAGGTTTTTTAAGGTTTAGTGGGTTCTGACACCTACAAGGCATCAACGGTCAGCATGTAATTTGATGGGTTTTTTCTGACACTTGCAATCTTAAGACAATCGTTGATCTCTCTTGGTGTCAGAGGGTTGTCAGAGTAGGGTAAGATTCCTCATCCAACAATTGTCTCATGATCTAAAGTAATCTTGAAGGTCTATGCAAAGATGAGACAACCGTCAATCTTCTTGATATGGGCCCATAAAGTTTTCTCAGTCTTTTGGTGGTCCTGACAAATTCATTTAGCGGCCCGACAAGATTTCAAAGGTTTTCGCTCATTTGCAAAGAAAAGTAGCGGAGTTCTAAAAGGATGGCGACTTAGTGAATGCTATGTTTGTGTAATCACTAAAGTATTTGGCGGTGGTATAAAGTATTCCGCGAATGGTCGATTCCCTTCAGTCACCAGTTCACTAAATAAGGATCAGGGTTAGTTGTTTCCCTTTGACCGCTAAGTCGTTGAGTTAGATGATGGGTTAAGATTTTATTCTATGAATAGGAAATCCATTGTCACGTGGTTGCTAAATGTAAACCAGGATTCCTCTAGAGTTTAGAGAAAAAGACCCGTGAAAGGGAGAGATCGAACAGTCATGATATAAAGTTGGTCCAGGTTTAAATTATGATCACTGATTTGCTACTAGTGCTTGGAAATGACCGTTGTGATTCAAATTCAAATTTGTAAAGGGTCTCTTGCAACCAAAAGGACCAAAATTGAATGCAGAAGTGACTGGAGCTGGTAAGAGATGATTTTTTTTCCGTTGCAGTGTGGTCTAGGGTGTGCCATGATCATCTGCAGGGGGTTGTACTTTGTTCTTTGTGCTCGAGATGTGTTGCAGGTGGCTGAATAGGTTGACATTTTGGGTGTTTTTGTGGTTCTCAATACCTTCTCAGAGAATTTATCATGATTGAGGATCACTCCGGGATTTTCTTTCTCCTGGTTGCCTAAGTTTCTTCCCCTGCATTAAATTTGTGACCGTTTCTAGTTGGTCTGGTGGGTGAAACCCTAACCCTAGTCATCCATAGCTTGTTGCAACCTATTTTGGGTTTCTAAGATGACTAGTGGTGGTATATATTGAAAAAGGTCATATTTTGTAAGGGTTGTTGTTGATGGTACTATACTAAACAAGGAGAACTTGGATCCAATTTGTTTCCTTGCATTTTGTTGCCCTGGTAATGTATTCATTCTAAAAATTAATGAGAATACACTTGAATTCCTATCACAGATCTTTGATTGTCTTCTTTTTCTGATTGTGGATTCATATATGTTAAGGTCACAAAGTGGACTAGCATATGGTAAACAAAGAGTATTGTGAGATCATCTTGGAGTTCCTAACAAAGTTAGGATTAAAGCCTTTAGGGTGATTTGAGTGAGTTCATTGTTAGATTGGAATTTGATGATCATATTTGGGAGTGAGGGGAGTAATAGGCAAAGCACTTACTCTGAGTTCATGTGTATTTGAGTTAAGGTTTCAGGTTGATATATGTTATTAAGTGACTCTTTTCCCTAGGATAAGGCACTGATCTATTCTTTGGAAGTAGTCCATCATCATCAATCATACACACACAAATTAAATGATAAAATCTTTCAGTCAGTTAGTAAGGGGTATAGTTGTATATTGTTTTGAGACTCCTTTGGAGAAGTGAATCAAGGGTACACCTACCTAAGCATTTAGGCTCAAAGTGTAGGAGGTTGTTGATCCTTGTTAATTGGCCTTCTTCCTTGTAGACTTTGGAGTGGTGATAGAGTCAAAGTTATATTAAAGTTATCCATTAAAGTATAAATCTACAAGCTAAAGATCAAAGGGAACTCCCAACATGTGGGTCCATTGCCATGTTGTCTGACTTGGAGACTCCTAATTGGCCATGAGTTTGGTGACATGGAGAGGTATTAGTGGGGCCCAACGGCTATCTTTCCTCAAGGATCTGATGGTTGTCACATGTTCGCAAGGAATATTCCTTACCCTTGTGATCATGCGACAGTCGTTGATGCTGCTTTATTGCCACGGCTCTGATAGTGGGTCCTCTTTTCTGATGTGCTCACTCCTCATTGGCTAGGGTTTTGAACAGGTGGAAGTTTGTCAATGGGGTCAGCTTCCTTAAGGGATTAAGTTCTGAGTAGGATCGATGATCATCGTTATACCACCGAGGTAAGATGCACGCTATTTAAGATGGTGGTATAACGACAACCGTCCAATGAAGATAAAGAAGGTCATGGATCTGCGTTGTCAGATGGGCTAATGTGTAAAGAATTTGATTGGTCTGCATGGTGATGACTGGATTTTCAGTGGGTCTATTTGTCAGAAGGGTCCCGGTCTAATAAAGATCTACGACTGGTGTAAAAGTGCAAGGAATCTTTCCGACATATGAGATCATGCACCCACTGTTAGATTGGAATCTAAGCTGCAGTGGGACCGTGTCAGAACTTGCTAAGGTGTATGCCTATAGAACAGTCAAGGGTGAATAAAAGAATGACATGTGGCAGTTCTAGGCCCAAGGTTAAGAGTTTTCTGTGAATCTATGACTAAAGAGCTTTTCTGTGTTCGCTAGACTTAACTGAAGTCAACTAAAATTTTAAGCGACTCTGTGACTGAGGGGAAATAGAACCCGAGGTAGACTTAGGGTTAAATTTGTGGTCAAATGCTGAGCCAAGGTAAAAAGGAGGATCTGACGGTCACATTTTAAAGAGAGATTGAGTTTCAAATGCTGACCGTCGATAGGGAATTTTAGCACCGCCTCTTACCATTTAATCATTTTTTAAATTCAAATATCTCAAAATATTAGATTTCAACAATTATGGCAAGACCGAGTTGCAGGTAGGTAGATGGATCATGGCGACTAGATTTTTGTAGGTATAAACATGAAATGGACATGAAAACATAGATATTTGATCAGCTGGCATATTTTCATGTGCATTTATGGCTGAATTTGACAGAATTAGGGTTTGATTATTATATGAAAATTTATGTAGCCCTAATTAGATATTTTTTGGCTCCTACTTGTGTGCATTAGAGGAGATGTATATAATGTTTTTAGAGAGCTTTAGAGCTTAGAATGGAATTTTTGTAAAAAGAAGAGTTGGACAATTGTAAAGAGAAAAATATATCTTTTCTTCGAAATCTATCTATGGCATACTTCTTTCCCTCTAGTTTTCTACAGTTGTAATGTCCATTGATAATTTAGATATTGAATATATTTTGTGACATTTCTCATGTCCCTATGCCTTCTTGTGTGAGTTATCTCTTAATGAATTCAGTATTTACATGCTTCTCAGTGGTATCTTAGGGTTCTAGATCCCTCTTTCTTTCTGCAATTTTGTGTATCATTGTGGATGATTTGATGTGAGTTATTTTGTGGGTATATTTCAACCCCTTAACTATCTTGTCTCATTCCTGTACCTAGTTGCAGAGGTGAATGTTTGTTTGTAGGTCATAGATTGTTGTCTAATTCCAAAGGGTGTTATTATTTGTGAAAGAATCTCTCTTTCCCTGAATAGCTCTTTTCACCTACAGACCCTTCTATGAAGTACTCATGCAAACCTATTCAGTCAGTTGCGATCTCCTAGACCTAAGTCTATTAATTGATTCCATCTTTTATACTGTAATTCATACCTTCATTTTGGTGTATCACCTAGTAGGATAGTTTGCTTTCAGTCATTTCCCTTTCAAGCATTCCTTCTATCCCTTTCCCTCAAAAGATTTAATTTTTCATGTCAAAGAATAAAATTAAGGTGATTATCCAAGAGGAACCAGCCTAGAACCTAGAGGTCTCATCTTAGTAAGCATAGGTCCCACAACCTGGAGATGATTCCCATGTTATACTAGCTTATCAAGACTATGAGAGCTTGAAACAAGGGTGCAAACTTAGTGTATAACACATGCTTAGGCCGGTTATATTATGAATGATTTCATCTATTATCTCTATAGCTTTATCTCTAATCTAAATTTTATCATTGTCGAACCTTCTTAGTATAATCCTTATCCATTCCTCATTGTCAAAATCAATAGGAAAGATCTTCTTCATTAAGTCAATCTGCCCTAAATGTTCAAAGCCTTATTTGTATGTTCCATCATGTAGGTTGTAAAATTTGTCCATATCTTCATAAATCTCATTGTATCCTATTGATTCAATCTTTCAATATATCTATGTCTAGGTATTATCTACGTATAATAAATCGCTAGGTATTTGTGAAAAAGCTCCCCCGGATCATCCAAATATGGAGTAACAGATATTTTCTTTAAATTTTGTCTAGGTTCACTCCTAATATCTTCAACTACTTGATTTTCCAATTTAGCTCAACTAAATATCCAAGATAAGTAACTAGGTTATTCTTGCAAGAGTAGTAAATACCTTTCTCTTCTCGCACTAGGGTTTGATGATAATATGCTCAATATTGTTTCAACCAAACCTGAAGTCTTTAGGTCCTTTCTTCTTTTAGTCTCTCTAAGTATAAATAGTGAGTAAATCCATCGATCAACATCCTTATATTTACCAAACATTCAAATCTACATTAATTGCTCAAACAAAACAAAATATGTTTCCTTAAGCTAGTAGCCTTCCATCCTTTAGCACCGTCACATATGTCAATTTAATTTTCTCTATATCATTCACTATAGCTTCCTCTAGTCTATTCCAAGGTGTTCCCAAGTGTGTGGAATACCATTCAACTAATCATGGGTTTAGTGATATTCTGATATGCTTATACCTACAAGGTGTAATATATTACCTACAAGGTGTAATATAGTTTCACTTCAAGGTGCATTTCTCATTAGGATCTGATGACTTTCTCTTTTCTCCATGAGATTCTTCTGTCTTCTTATCCTCTAATATATCCTTCTACTTTTTAGTCTAAGTCTGTGAAGTTGTAGGTAAATTTTTTCCTAAAAGTCTTCATAAAGTCATCCAATTGTTTTAGGTTAATATTATGTTCATTAATTTCATTATTGTTCATGTTTCTTCTAGGATCTAGTGATTGTTTATCCCGTCATCTTCTATTTCTTTTGAATCTACAAAATCTTGTGTTATGTCACAACTTATTGCAAACATAACATGTCAAAGTACCTTTTCCTTGTCTATTTCCAAATTGGTTTATTTCAAGTTTTCATTCTCTAGAAAAGTGTCCAAAATTGTTACATTTTTAACATGTAATGGGTCCATTTCCTACCTCCATTGATCTTCTCCCTGTCATTTTAGTCCTTTCATGCATTCTAATATCATATCTAGGTTTCCTACATTCTCAAGCTCTATGTCCAAAATTAGAACAATTATAACAATAACTAGAAAAGGGTTTAGAATACTTAGTTGTGCATTCCTTCTCCATATGTCCAACTTCATTGCAGATAAAACACTTTCCATTGAATTTCCTTCTAAGTGGTGAACAATCTGGTCTTGTCCTTATTTTACTAGATCTGGTGTTTGAATAGCTTCATTCTTTCTCAGCTCTAATTTTTGCCTAGCTTCAAGATCTTTGGATGTTTCAGATTGCTCGGATGATTCTCCTTCATTTTAACCAATTCCTATCTTATCTACTTTAGGTCTTTGTTCCATGATCTGTTCATCAAGAATTTCTACACTTAAATGTAACTTCTCAACATGTTTCTTTTCTTGTGTAAGTTCTTCTTTGATGATACAATTGTACTTCTCAAGTTCTAAAATCTTTAATATAGAATCTTCAAGCTTAGATGTTACTTTCATAAGTTGTAATTTCAGATTTCCATTCTTAGATATATATTCTTAGTTCTTCATGATTCTTTCTTATTTTATAAGAATTCTATTAACACCACATTTTTTTATTTATGGAAGCCTTGGTCAAGGGAAAACCCCAGTGGGGATGCTACCCACAAAATGATCCACTAATGAAAAGTATTGTGTGAAAGATATTGACCCTTTAAGGAGTCTATTACATCTGCATAGTGTATCTATCCTCGTGAGAGGACTAGGTAATGTAGGAGCATCTTGGGTCCTTGGCAATCCTGTGTCACCAAAAAGATGTTTGAAGTTTTTTGTGTTGCTCGGTTCTTGTGTTGACTAAGTTGGTTCAGTGTTGCTCTATTTCCTTTTTTTATTTGTGTTGATCAGTTATCTCTCTGGCACTCAGTGATGCTTGTCTAGTGCTTAGTTATCCTTTCTTACCAAGTTGTTTATTTTGGATTTCTATTGAGGCCGACTCTTGCAATTAATTTTGGTCACAGATTTAATGTTGGTATCTATCATTGGAAAGCATTTGGACCTAGATCTGGTTGTTCCTCCCATTGATGGTGGATCTAAAGGCTGACTTGGTTCGGTACCCTCTTGTATAAATGTAGTTATTTGGTTAGAGTTTAGGACATCAATTAGGACATCGGAGATAGAAGATAAAAGATTAAAGATTGTTGGCAGATCCTTGCATGTTTGAGGACTTATGTACTTGAATATAATATCTAGCCTCAACTAAGAAGGCCTTACATCCCGACATGTATGAATCAATTTGAGGATAATATATGAAATTTTTTTCTGCAATCTCTCTCTCTCACTTGTTATGTTGTTGCTTCCGCATGTTGTTCTACAAGGTGGACTTGTTTAGGGTGTGTCTTTGACCCCTCTCGTCGTCTTCTCTTGCGTCACTAGGCCTTGTTAAAAACCTTTTACCATTTGAGTAGTCAACTATATAATACAAAAAATAGATCTTACTATTTATATAAATTTCTCACTGCACATATAGTACATAAACAACTTCACAATACAAAACTTTGACTGTTACTCATATCTTTAATATCTGATCAATCCTTATAGGTGGTCACATAAAATTAATCATACAATTCTCCTTCTCTTCTTTGATTATCAAGATTGTATCCACACCTAACATAAAAAGTGTGCTTATGTCAATTATATTATTACAATACAATTGGTAATATCTCTTAAACAAAGTGTCTTCCTTTATACCTTTTGCTTTATCCAGTCAGCCCTTAACTAACTTAAACGTTTCCAAAACTTTAATATCTCATTCTGCTATGTTAGGAACGATGTCATCTCAAACTGATTCATAACTTTATTTTACAATAAAAAAAACTTGTTAGCCAAAACTCAATATACTCTATCTTGCCCTATTTCTGGGATATGCATCCTATCTTATGAAAACTCCAGAAAACATAACTCAAACATAATATGTCTTTTAGCACAATCATACACATTACGAATGATGTCCATACTATTTGTAGTGAAGCTCTCCAAGGTCCATCTGTCAATAGTAAACCTTGTTGACTAGATCTTTGTACCGTCTCACTGTAAATTGCCTTGTACTTAGACAATTTTTCAAAATATGTCCCTCCAAAATATGTCTATATGTTGCCATTAATGAAAACCCTATCATATCCCATTATCCAAATTTCCAACAATTATATCTCCCAAAATCAAGAGGAAACACTTATGTGTTTGCGGTGCTTGTAATCACACGTGTCCATTTATGAATTATTTTAGAAATATGTATACTTAGGAAATACTAGTACACCTCACTTTATAAAAAAAAATAACTAAACTTAAAAATATTAAATTTAATTAATTAATTAAAAAATAAAATAATCAATTACAAGGAAAAACAATATAATACAAGAATGACGTTTATATCCTTATTTGCAAGAATGACATTAATTTCCTTATTTGCATCTTCCAAGAAATACTCATTTACTCTTTTATCTTGTAAATATTGATTATATATCTATCATTAAAGTATACAAATGTTTCTCTATCCTTTCCCTTAAAAGTTCTTTCTTCTAAATATATCAAGTCCTTTGAAAAAAAAATCAGCCCTATTAAAATTAGAATTTACAATCTAAATAATAAGACAACCTTATAGATTTTTTTTTTAAATGGTTCTTTAAAGATATAATTTATCAATCTAATTTTATATTTTTAATTAAAATACCTTTAAAAATATTTAAAATATCATAAAAAGAGAATCAAATATGAACATGAATATAAAAAGACAAATACTAATTAAACATTAAATTTGATAATAATCTTTCGCTAAGATGACTTTATAAAACAAACCTTAATATTTCCAAAACATAATTACTTTTTAACACTAAAATTTGATGCCATTTTTTCTGAGGAATAGCCGTCAATGGCACAAGTTTTTCTAGAGTGATGCCAAATGTCTCATACAAATCAGCATCATTGTCCATAGGAATGGACCAACTGAAGGTTCTTTAGATTGTTTATCAATCAACAAGGCTAAAATCTTTAAAACAAATACTTCTTTTATGTCTGCTATTGGAACCATTTAAATGTGAACAAGTGTCCAAATATTGGAGTCCCCATTAAATCTGTTAAATTATTGTCAACTACTCAAAATAATATACTCATACTAAAATTAGAATTTACAGTCTAACTTATGTATAAATCTGTTAACAAAATTTTAAAACAGTTCTTTAAATATATATTTTACCAATCTAATTTAAAACTTTTAATTAAAATACTTTTAAAAAATACATCCAATATAAGAAAAGAATCAAATATGAACATATATATTAGAAAAATAAATATTATTTACATTTTCACTTTACTATTGTAACCATTTAAATTCAAATACTTCTTTTCCGTCGACTATTGTAACCATTTAAATTTGAACGTGCAAATGATCAGGTAGCAAACCATGCGATCCGTGTTAAACAGGGAAAGTGAATGGAAAATATTCAAACCTAAACTCATTTGTATTTTATTCATGAACAATATGCTTTAACTTTAGAAAATTTGCAAATTTGAATTGACTTTCATATCAAAGGTTTTCATCAATTTGGGAGGGAATCAGAACTGCTTGGTGGATTACTGATGAAGGCAAGTGTAAGATCTGGCGCTGACAAAATAAAGATTGTGTTGGCTATTCATAAGTCATGTGAAGAACGAAAATCAGAAGAGAAATCCATTCTAAAAGAAGATGAAAAGGTGAAGGAAGCCCAACGTTCTGATGAAATTTTGGTTTCAATTGGAAAGAACGAACGAACGAATTGATTGCATTATCCTAATTCTTCGCATGCTGGAGAAAATTCTCTGCTTCAGACCTTCATCTAACCCACTAGGTTATGCTGGCAATTTTATAATAATATGTTTGTTGGTTCGTTGATGATTCTGAAATATTTATGTTGTAAATTAGGAGTTAATGAAGTGATGGAATATATTTTAGGAGTTGAAAAGTAGATTTAGATATTTTTTTTAGATACGTTGACATCATTCTTATTCGAGTGGGCTATGTAACAAAGGTTTTAATGATAAATTCAGAGTCCAGTTGAATCAAAAGGATCATTCAAATAAATAAAGAAAATTGCAACACTGCAATATTTCTTGAAGAACAAGCACAAACATAAAAAATATTATGTAAAAGAAAGAAGTAAAAATAGAAAGATAAAATTGTAAAATGTTTACTTTCTATATAAGAAGAAGAATAAGAGATTTAAAGGAAGAGGTGTCTTTGTCAGATTCATCGTCATAGAAACTCAAAAAAGTTTTGTCCGCTCAAAACTTGCATTCTTATTTTCAGAAAACCTATGATTTTTATAATTTGATTTCCATGAAAGTATTCTTATTTTATCTTTTTAGCCACTTTATTTAATGTTCTATGCACTTCCATTCAGTGCTAGGAAACCGGAAATGACTATGGCTGACATGAATGACTTGGTTAAAGATTTTTGCAGATTCGATAGAACAAGTGCTCGCATATAATTGGGATTTTGTAGTTTCTGTTTCGAACAACAGCAGATATTTTTGTACTACTGGTAAATTTTCTTTCCCTGTATACTCTTTGATGGAGTTGTCAACTATGCCCTAACAAATATAGGTCTTATCGTTTTATTGATTTTTAAAATAAAAACAAAATAAATTTATTTTTTACAATTGGGACAACAGATAAATAATTTTGTATTAATTATTTAAATATTTATAAATATTCAATTTATAGAAGTGAAATAATTTTGTTTTGATTATATAAATATCTATAAAAATTCAAATTATAGACTGTATATAAATTTATCAAATTCTTTAAAACGATTCAGTTAAAAATAGGATAGCCATCTAACAGATGGGAAGTATCTATCTGTAGGGAAGAACTAATAAAAACAAAATTTTGTATTATTTCTAAACAATTTAAATTTGGCATGTAAAAGGTGGATAGAGTAGAAGTAAATATAAATTTTCAAAATTTAGAAAGAAATACAAATCTATAAACTCAAATGCTAGACACTAATTTTTATTAATAAGTTAATAAACTTCATTACATTTTAGAATGGTATTGCATTCCACTTCCACATTCCACTCAAGATCTGCAATGATTATATTTCCTCTATAAACTACTAGTCATAGCTGACTTGGGTTTTAAATTATCTTTTTCTAGAAACTTCCATACAGCCCACATAATAGAACTATCCAGAAATAATTGAAAATTCAATATTTTTTTGATAGAAATTACTACATATTTCTACAATATTCCAACATGGCTGAAGTTTATCCCAGTTGAATTTTGAAGTTGATGTTACAATTACACCGCTCAATTCCCTGGCATGCTCAAAATGCAAAATTATGAGTATATTACCAGACACCAAATGTGTAAGAAAGGAATGACCAGGAGAGGCGAGGAAGATGAAGTACATAATGATGGCGTTCACCAACAAATATGATTCTGCTGATTCAGAGCTGAATGAGAAAGAATGCAGCCGATTGACAATGAAAAATAGAGAGAATAAATCTGAAGGTGATTCTGATGATTCTGATGAAAAATCGGAGAAATCTGCAAGAAATGACAGATCTGCTGTGCAAGAGCTCTCTCAGAGCAGATGTGTCATCACCGGAACATTTCTCCGATTTGCCATCAGAATATCAGAATCACCTTCAGATTTATTCTCTGTATTTTTCATTGTCAATTGGCTGTATTACTTTTCATTCAGCTTTGAATCAAGAGAATCATATTTGTCGGTGGAATGAACACATCATTCTGTACTTCATCATTCCTGACGCCTCTCCTTGTCATTCCTTTCTTTTTCAAGCTCTCTCGCAGCAGATTTCTCCTATTCGCCATCAGATAATGTACCACCCTTCATCAGTGAATTGGAATTTATGCTCATTGTAATGAGTGGATCTTTCTCCACAAATAGATGGGAGTCGCCCAACCGCCATGTCCAGGGTTTCCTAATCTCCCGCAACCGCCACGTCCACCAGGCCCTGCAAATTCCATATTTCTTACATAGATTCAAAACCCACCCAAAACACCAATCACACTTTTTGTGCGACTGAAGTCTCTTATATGTACAATTGAACATTGTATGGGATGACTTTTATCTAACGCTAAATATTTTATGGAATATAATTTTCTAAAATAAATGTACTAATCATTAAAGAAGCAAAATGTATTTGTAACATTTGTGAATATTATATATGATGTTAAAACCTAATCATAATAATAAAAACAATGCAGTGTAAAGTTTGGATTCACAATTCATATATACAAGAAATAAATCTAAAATCTTGTACACAGTCTAAACTCACACAATCCATACAAACATAAAATAAATCTAAAATCATTGCAAAAAACTAAATGATAAACAATAATATTTTTATCTATGTACAAAATTAAATGATAAACAATAATACCATTATGAAGACCTCAAGAGATTCCATTGTTGCTTCAGACTTGCTTTGATAATTTGGTATGTGGGTTCCTCCTCACTGATAGTAGTACTAGATGTAAAATATGAGGGATAAAGATATTATTTATACACTTCACATACATTTGATCAATGATTGGGATTAAGAGGCAAAATCAAGGGTCCAAAATTTTCCAGGGATTAAGAGGCAAAAACAACTGTCCAAAATTTTCTAGGGATTAAGAGGCAAAATCAACGGTCCAAAATTTCCAGGGATTAAGAGGCAAAATCAGCGATCAAGAAATTTCCAAGGATTAAGAGGCAAAATAAAGAGAGGGTAATAAACGCAGATTGCAAAGATTGACGAATGACGGATAAGGTGAGCTGTAAATGTATAGGGAAAATAAGTTATTTGATTATATTTAATTTTTGGAGAACCATGAAGTGTAAATGCATCTAGAGAAGATAACTAAAATATTAAATTTATATATTCAAGTGAGGATATTATTTAGGAGAAATAATAAAATTAATTAAAACAAGAATTATTTAATTATTAGGGGATAGTTAGTTTAACTAAATAATTAAAAAATTTATAATTAATAAAGATTAAGAAGAAGAATGTTGACCATGATATGATAAAGATTCATTAATCAATTTTAGATGTCTACATTTTATCACTTTTTGGGGACAATAATTATTATAGCATGGTTTTAAAGAAAAAAAATGTTCATTATATGCCTAATGATAGGATTTTACCCCAGGTTGTAGATTGGTTGGTCAGCCTATTGGATTTACAAATGATTGACACAACTTTATGTCTCATCTCGTTTCAAGCTAGTTTACCCTAATGCACATATGGTCTATCTCATGCTAGTTACTAGACATATGGTTTACCCTAATGCACATATGTTTATACTCCAACGATGCTCAGTGAAAAAAATTCCTAGTGATAGGAGGGTCATAGGATAGATGCCTCTTGATAGATTGAGAAGAAAACACATTTGATTTAAACTCTCAATAGGTAAGAAATAAAAGTGAAATAAAAGATATCAAAAAGATGGAAAAAAGTCAATTAGATTAAAATGGGGGATAAATAAGAAAAATATGGGTAAAAAGAGCTCAATATTTTTACTTTCTCAACTTACAAACGAGATATCAATAAGAGAAAAAAAATGGAGGATGATATCAATAAGAGCTAGGAAGATTCATTGGTAGAATGAGAGCATGTTTAAAAATGAGTGGTTGACGTTAGTCAAGTGGTAAGTGCCTATCCTTCACTTGGTCAAGGATAGGCACCCATTATGCACCAAGGCATGATAGTGCATGATCATGCATTCTTTGGATATGGTAATGCACACCAATTATATGGCCATGCACACTCAATTTGCAGTGTTGCATGCATAGGAAATGACATGCACTAAAATGTGGAGTGTGAAGCACCATGCACCCACCAATCCACAATATTTCACATAGTCTATGTAACATTTACATGCGGGTGTACAACATTGCATGTGCAAAATTGCTTTCTACATATCTTAGACATATGAAGGTGAAAACCAAGTGCACAAGGAACTACACAAACTAGGGGAGAATGGGAAAAATAATATAAATTAGAAAAGTAGATTTTTTAGGTAGATTAACTAATATTTTGGGATTTATTGTTGCAAGAGGATTTAGAACCCCTCCAATCATGAGAGAGACACTCTCAAGTACTAACACTAAGATCAAAATTGACAATGAGATATAAGAACTTCCCAACTAGATTTGTCTTATGGTTCCTTAAATTAATGAATGAGATTAGGTGGTGTCTGACAATGATTACAATGTTTATGGATATATGGTATCATGAGTATAATGAATTCATCCTTCTAATATCGTAAGTGACTATGATAATAAAGGACATTTTGAGGATCTTGTAGATTTCCATAGAGGGATATCAAGTCATTTATAATGTTTTATATTAAGGAAAAAAATAGGTTTTAATGGGTACCCGAAACCCCTTACAACAAGAAATTATATTTTAGAAAAAGAGAGCAAAAGTAAGATAAATTTTTGGCCAGAAAACACAACCATCAAACCAGCACCCAAAACCACACTACAAAACTAGAAAAACACAATACATGAAAAATAGGTAGAAGGAAAACAATTAAGAAAGCTCCTTTAGAGCTTTATCAGCCTAGCTCCTAATGATAGTGACCTCTTGCATGGTATTATCAAGATGTTGGATGACATTAGAAGAGGCTACAACTTTTTTGTTTAGTCTAGCCCTGGGTTCTTTTCCCTAGAAAACACAACCATCAAACCAGGACCCAAAACCAAACTACAAAACTAGAAAAACACCATAAATGAAAAATAGGTAGAAGGAAAATAATTAAGAAAGATCCTTTAAAGCTTTACCAGTCTAGACCATAATGATGGTAACTTCTTCCATGGTATTATCAATATGTTGGATGGCATTAGAAGAGGCTACAAATTTTTTGTTCATTTTAGCACTAGTTCTTTTCCCTAGCCCATCTTTAGCAGCCTTCATAGAAATCATCCCATGACTACGAATGTCGACATCTAGCACAATACCCTTCATTTCTATATTCCTCATGAAATTGTTGATTTTCTAAATGGAGGAGGAGATTTTTCCATTGCTGTCATGCGGGATTTTCTTTAACCAATCTTCATAAAGCTTCACATACTCTAGGATTTTGTCCAAATTTTTTTTCTGAATCTATCTGGCCTTTATTTCCTATTCCAACTGGGCTTCTAGCCTGCCAATCTTACACCTGAGGCCATGGACCTAATTATAAATCCATTGGTCCAGAGAAAGAGAGACATCATCTTTAGCTTTGGCCTTCTTAAGGAACTCCAAACTGGACAAATGGATATCAGTATGGTAAATATCACCCTTCTCACTGGAATCCTTAGGGTTAGCCACAATATTATCCAATGAATTTTTATCAAGATTAGAAAGAGTGGTCCTAGAATCAAAAGAAGGGTAGTCAAGAAGATTTATATCTGGGTTCATACCAAGTCTAGAGAAATGAAGATTTTTCCTTTTTCCTTCAATTCCCTTACCAATATTCTTATGTGTGGAGGAGATACTATCCTTCAATTCCCTTACCAATTTCACCCATTTTCAAGGAAGAGGTAGCATTCAAATTAGAGACATAAGTATCCAACCCCTTGACATCTTCCATCCATAAATTCATATTCTCTTCATCTTCATTTTTCCCCAAACTCTTGACAAAGTCATCCCTGATTTCAATTCCATTATCATTGTCATCAAGAGTGATCCTCCCTTTTCTACCTTTTGATCCCCAAGGAGATTTCCACTTCTTCCTACTAGAGGTTTCACCTTCCCCTTTTCTCTTATTTTTAATAGTAGGCTTGGGTGTATAGGATTTACAGTACTCAGCGAACAAAAAGATAAGCCCTTCATGTAGAATGGGCTTACTAGATTTCTTATTGTACTCAATCACACTATTATTCAAAGATTTAAAGATGAAAAAAGGAGAAAGATATCCTATCTTTATAATAGAAATGGTTTAGAAGGACAAAATTATAACTATGGACTCTAGAACGCCTACCATCCAAGGTGAAGTATTCCCTAATGCAAGACAACATATTCCTCTATATAGGTTTTATCTTCTTCCTAGAATAGTAGTCACATATTTTTACAAGGGATTTTTCCTCCTCTTCACTTTTGGGGAATTTAATAACTGCCTCATTCAAAAAAATTCTTTCTTTATAAAAAATTTTTCCATCAAAAGGTAGGCTAGTAATCTTTGAGATGAATCCAATCATTAGGTCGAAGGAGAATCCATACATGGTCATAGTTTCTACTTTCCATCCCTTAACAAACTCAATGATGACTTCCTCATTGTATCCATCTAGCCGCTCTAGATAACTAGTAACTTCCCCATTTTGCAACTACTCCAAGATAGCCTTAATATCCTTCCACTATTTACAAGAGCTTGGCTCCTAACACTTCAATGCACCACCCATTTCACTATTACAATAAGCACAAAACAAGGTATTTATCTTTCCCTTCATAGAGAAATCAAAGAACTTAAAGCCATAAATTTCCCACTAAGTGTGTGAGTTATAAATGGTAGGAAAGGTGTAATTAACCATTCTCATGTTTGTGATGGTCCAAGAGCCAAGGAAATTACCTGTCACTACCATTATTAAGATTTATGTTTCCCATGACACTATGTGTCATATCACCCTTAATGATTTCCTTAAGTTTGAGATCAAACTTCATTTCCTCATGCCAAGGCATAATGTGATTTGAAATCACATCCACATTGGAAATATGATCTACCTCATTATTAGCAAGGTCTATTTCTAGCAAGGTGCACTACATTTTTCCATCGACCTCTAGTCATGTAGTTGTAGGTTCTATCACCAAGTATAGGTTTGAGGTAGGTCATGAGGGGACCAAACCGCCCAGCAAGGGTAGTGACATTCTAGATCCATGAGTCATGCTAGAATTAGATGGATCATCCATTTCCAAGTTGTTAGAAGGCACCCTTAGAAAAAGCATGGTTTTGCATTTGCAGATATTTGCCCAGAGTTTGGAACCATGAGGAAGGTCATTTTCCTAGTAGAACATCCCATAAGGGTTCCCTTGAAGTTACATAGCTTCCATAATTTTACACCTATCCTCTTTTCATTCTATAAGCTTCCATGCCACTTTCATGGCGAGGGCCCTATTCAGCATGCCAATTCTCCTAAGTCCTAGTCCTTCAAGTCTTTTCAGAAGACAAATAGTTTCCCAATTGACCAAGGACATCATCTTTTTCTCTTCAGAGCCAGTCCACAAAAATTTTCTTTGAATCTTTGCAAGCCTATCCGCCATGTAGCTTTTGATCTTGAAGAGGGATAAAAAGTAAACAAGTATCCCCTAGAGAGTAGAAGCCACCAGTTGGAGTTTACCAGCATTTCTCAAGATCTTCCCTTTCTAGCAAGCAAGTTTTCTTTGGGTTTTCTCCAGGATGGAATTCCAAAAATCTTGAGAGACCTCTTTGATAGTAAGAGGGAGGCCAAGGTAGGTGGAGGGGAGTGTAGCTAGCTAATAGCCCAGGATCTAAAGCACTTTGATTTGAGTCTTGATGGGGGTGTTAAAGAAGAAAATTCTACTTTTTTAGTAGTTGATGCACTGCCCCGAGGCCATAGCATAAGTCTCCAACAATTTTTTCCATAGTCTATCTCCAATCACCAAAGAGTACCCAAAAAGGAAGGTATCATCCACAAATTGTTCCAGGACAACTTCCTGTAGAGTGGAAGCTAGTTTGATCGCTTTTATTCTTCCCATCAAAGAGAAACAGTCAGATTCATACTAAGAACTTCAGCCACCATAATGAACAGATAGGGGGAGAGGGGGTCTCCCTATCTAAGTCCTTTTTCAGGTTGAAAGAAGCCCCCAAGGGATCCATTGACCAACACAAAGAAACTAATAGTTTGTGTACATTCTTGAATAATGTGAATAACCTTATCATTAAAGCCCATTCTACTAAGAATTTTTAGGAGAAAGGACCAATTAAATTTATCATAAGCCTTAGATATATCAAGTTTGAAGGCTATACCCAGTGCTTTTCTCCTTTCCATGGAGTGAATAATTTCATGTGTGGATATGGCAGCATTCAAGATTTTCCTTCCTAGCACAAAACCTTTTTGAGTAGGGCTGATCAGTTTATCCAGAAGGGGCTTTAGTTTGTTAACCAGAATCTTAGTTAGGATCTTATAGAAAGTGTTGCATAGACTGATAGGTCTGAAATCCAATGTAGAGGTAAGGTTTTCATTCTTAGGAACCAACACAATATAGGTCTTGTTATGATGTTTCAACAACCTCCCCATTCTAAAGAAGTCTCTGGAAACATGGGAAACTTCGAGGCCAACAATATCTCAATATTCTTGAAAAAAGGCCAGGGGGAAACCATCAGGTCCTGATGCTTTGTAGGCACCCATAGAAAAGAAAGATGCTTTGACTTCCTCATCAAAGACATGCCCCATTAGATGATACTTATCAATGTAAGTAACAACACATTGGATGTGTTCGAGGAGCTAGTCCTAAACGTTGACCAAGCACATGTGTCCAACATTAGAATATAACTCCATGAATTAATTAGCCACAACATGACTAATTTTATCCTTCTGAGTAACTTCATTTCCCCTATCATTCCTAATGGTGTTAATGGTATTTCTTCTTTTGTGCTTGCTAGCAGTTCTATGAAAGGTCATATTTCAGTCTCCTTCCATAAGCCACTGGATCTTGGATGTCTATTTCCAGTAGATTTATTCTCTTTTCAAGGCTTCCTACAACTTGTGTCTTTTCTTTTCCTCCTCCTATTAAAGCTAAGGGTAGATATTCCCAGTAGGAAGATGGGCTTGCAGGGATTCCAAAGTCCCAAGACGCTCTTTTTTATCTTTGAAGAAGTTGCCAAAATTATGTTTTCTCCAACCTTTGACCTCTCTTCTAATGATTTCCAACTTTTGAGTGATCCTGAACATGGTAGTTCCCCTAATAGGGGTGGCCCACCATAATTTGACTTTGTCTGTGAATGAGGGGTGGGAGTACCACATAACCTCAAATATGAAGGGAGCCAGACCAATCCTAGGAGAGATTGACCAGTAGAGGAGGAGTGGATTATGATCAGAGGAAGTTTTATGGAGGGAGGATAGAGTGGAGGTCAAGCACAAGTCCTAGGAGGAGGTAGCTAGAACTTGGTCTAGTGGCACCTAGATGAGATGTGAGCCTTTTCTTGTGTTGGACCAAGTAAAGGGATTTCCTCTCAAGTTAATGTCAAGGACACCTGAACAAGAAATCAAGTCCGTGAGGTACCCCATACTATTAGAGTAGTCCATTAGACCTCTATATTTTTTAGAGGGATATAGGGGGTGTTAAAGTCACCAATCATTATATACTTAGCAGAAGTGTCATGATCCATGCATCTCATAATTTCTTTCTAGAGAGATATCCTGCCAATCCAGGTGTTGGGAGCATAGATATTGATCAAGTGAAAAACTAGTTGTTGCATCCTGAAGGTAATAGTGAAGAAATTTGGAGATAAGGAAAGCAGTTCTCCATCAAGATTATTAGGGTTCCAAAGAGTGGAAATGCCACCTAAGGCACTAGAGGCCTCGAAGTAGAGAAACTCGGCATCTGGACAAAGATTGCCAACAAGGGAGGCAAAATTATTGAAGAACATCTTAAGCTCTTGGATAAGAAGAATATCCATCTTGTGAGAAAAAAATGTATTATTTAATAGCACTTTGTTTGAGGAGGCTGTTGAGACCTCTCACATTCCAAGAAAGATAAATTATTTCTTATTTTTAAAACTTGTTTCTAAGCTTTGCTTCCTACCTACCGCAACATCCCTTGTAGCCCCCTTTGATCTCTTGGCATGTTCTGATGGCCTACCTCTGGGTGTTTCCAAACCCACATCAACTTTCCTAGATTTGAGTTTTTTTCTTTTGGGTTTTCTATTCACCGTCATATTCCCCACTACACTCTTCACCCAGGGAGCTAGGTGATGAGGGGTAGTTCAGCTCCTTTTAATGAGGGGGTAGATTAGCATTAGCCTTAGGAGACTTTGGTGTGAGGGAGACCACAATGGCAAGCTGCTCCATCTCACCAAACTGACAACACTTGGTGTCAGGTTAATCACCAGGTGGTTCGAAGGTTCCTTTGTCACAGCCTCAGAGGGATTCAAAGGTTCCTTTTTCACAGCCTCAGGGGTTTTTTTTGTATCCTTAGGCTCGAAGCGCACCTCATTGTTCACTAGATCGGTAAAAATCTACCCCACTTCCACTTTTCAGTTTTCTAGCACTTTAGCCTCCAGGGGGGATTGGTCTTTTTCATCTCTTCACCCACATTCATGGGTGGGTCCTCAGAGGTGCCCTTATCCTTGGTTTTGATATTTACTCCATGTAGAGAGGATTTTCATGCTTTGCTAGTGTGGCCCCTAGATTCACATTTTAGTTAGAAGAGAGTGGAATTCTCATAAACCAGAGCTTGAGTCCATCTACCCAGCTTAGATTTCAAGATTACAAAGTTTGGAAGGGTTTTGTTAAGAGTAACATTAACCCAAAATCTTGCAAACACCAACCTGGACTTAGATTGGGTCACTTGATCCACTGTAATAAAGGTGCTGAAGGAGTCACCAATCCGTCTAAACACTTGTTCATCCCAATATTCAAGCGGTAAACCTAGGAGGCATACCCAAACTAGTGCCATCCTACTCATCTCAGTCATAGGGTTGAACCCAGGTTTCCACTTCGCTAGAGAAAAGAAGTTCTTTCCATAGACCCAAGAGCCTGACAAAATAGTGGCTATGTCCTCCAAAGTGATAAACTTTAAGAGGAAGAGCCTACCACGCATAACTAAAACCAAGATAGACCCCTTGATCTTCCATTGATTAGCAACCCATTTTCTGACCATCTCAATGGTAGGTCTAGAATTGAAGAACCTACCCACCAACACCAACTAGAAGTCAGCCATAATCATGTTGATGACATAATTAGGAACAAAGAGTTCAGATCCTTCCTTAGTTTGGATGAAGTCCACTAGGAGTGATTCTAGAGTATTCTGAACCTTGCCAACAAGAGCATCTTTCTAATTTGTTTTTGGCAGGGATTTAAGGGCAGCAACAAAGGAGGATGCCTAGTGGGTTCCATCCATTGACCCATTCACCAACTGCACTGTGCTAGAGGAAACAATCTTAGTACTAGCATGGGGTCTAGCTTGGGGCCCTGCGAGGGAGGAAGATTCCCTCCTAGAGAGGCGGGCAATAAATTCAAAGGTTTGAAATGGATGTTTGGGTGGGAAGTTGTAGAGCTTTAAGAAATGACTTAAGATTCTTTGGAAAGAAGTTGTTATAATAGATCATCAAAAGTAATATTCAGCTGAGACTAGACAAGTCTCTTTTTTATCTCTCTTTTCTCTTTTTTTATCTCTCTTTTTTCATGAAGAGAAATCATGAAATTTGATCTGAAACATCTATAACCACTAAATCTGAATAAGCTAAAACCCTTTTTCTTACTTTGCAATAGAATGTTATTAATTGATTTAAATTTAATTTATTCCAAAACCCTAGTATTTCATCCCTAAATAAAATTGATGAAATTATTAATCATAAAATTAGATTAATAGAAATTTTATTAAACTAATGATAATTTAATATGGAATAGAAATTCTACATATAATAAAGTTAATTTATAATTGGGTATTTGTACCTTAGGGTAAACTTTATTAAATAATTAATCAGGTAATTAAACAAGAAATCATTTATGTAATTATTATTCGAAAGACAGGATGATGTTTATTCTATAGTGAAATTATTTTATTATAAATTTATTAATAATAATTTTTGGACTTAACTAAATCTTGGAGAGGAAATTAAGTTGATTAATAAACCTATTTAACATCTTGCAGCACGGTGTTTATCTGATAAGGTTAAATCAAAGAAATCATCTTCTTGGTGGTTTGGGGCTTATGACCACCATTATACTGTTCATAAATTTTATAAGCATAGGGGTTTGGCTTCCTACCCTTCCCTGCCCTTCCCAAGATGATCACACTATGGCTAGTGCTATTGATATTGTTTCTGATGTGGATTTGGTTCAAGCTATTGATGATGTACCTTCAGGTATTAATGTTGTTATTCCTCACTAGAATGCTGATGTTGTCTCTATATCAGCTTCCTTGTCTACTAGTGTTGTAGGTATTTTTGTCCCTAATTCTCCAGGGGGATTTGAGGATTGGTGGTGTTTCTTTTCCTATTCCTTCTATCGAGGATGGATGGATGGATGGATGTTCCTTCTATTTCTCTTTTGGTTTTTCCTTGGCTTGGCATAATGTTGGTAAGAAGGTGGAGGATGGATGGATAATAGTTAAAGTAAGCAAATCAAAATCTTCCAATCCTTCTTTTGATATGAACTTACATTCACATAAGGATGGACTAAAATGTAAATCTCGAATGCCCTTTGCTGTGGATTGTTGGGTTGGTTTATGTTCCACTTGGTGGGAACTATGGTTAGTTCATCTAGGTTGTTAGGTGATACAACATAGTTGTTTTATGATCTTTCATTTCCCTATCTTTCACTACTTGTGTAAAAGGTTTCAGGTCCTTTCAAAACCTATTTTTACTTAATTAAAATATTTGATTATTATTTAATTTAATTAAGGAAATTAACTTAGGTTAAGTTAATAAACTTGTTATTGTGTAGACTTTTGTGACCTTTACAAGGGACATTGGCTATATCCATTATTCCCCTCATCATCAACATAGTCACTACTAGATATCAAATGATTATATCAAATCCTGCGATGATGTTAATTTGTAGATAAATTTTGTAAAGATAGTAGCCTATTGAACATTACAAATACAACATTAGTTAATTAATGACTTTTGTTAAAAAATTATGTGTTTTTGCCTTAGAATTTTGGGCATGAGATCTTAGTATCAGAGCGCAGTTTCAACTCTAGGAGCCTAAACTCATTACGTTTCAACTAATAACCTATGATGATGTTAATTCGTAGATAAAATGATTATATCAAATCTTGCGATGATGTTAATTTGTAGATAAATTTTGTAAAGATAGTAGCCTATTGAATATTACAACTACAACATTAGTTAATTAATGATTTTTTTTAAAAAGTTGTGTGTTTTTGCCTTAGAATTTTGGGCATGAGATCTTAGTATTAGAGCACAGTTTCAACCCTAGGAGCCTATACTCATTACGTTTCAACTAATAACCTTTTAATTTTTGTGTAGGATGTCTCTGATCACTCTTAATGATCAGTGATGTGGTCAAGGTGTTAGGGGTGCCTCCATGATAGTAGATATTGTAGAGTAGGAAGTAGAGGATGTTGGAGAGGAGAAGAGACCTCTTCCTAAACTGAATCTCATTGGGATCATTATAGATAGACTACCACCAAGGAATCAATAGGAAGTAGCTCAAGAGGAGAGTAGAACTCCTAGACTAGTAGAGGGTTAGGAAGACCATGAGGGGGATTCAATGCACATACTAGAGCCACCACTAGGGATATTACCCCATGTGGCTAAGAGAACACCCTACGATACATGAGATCAGCTTCAAGAGTTAATTCACCTTCATTCACTCTTGTTTATAGGATCTATTGATGGGATTGAGGATGAGGCATGAATCTTGGGCTCAGAGTGGTGCTTTGGAATGCATCCCTTGGGTATAAATATTACAGCATGATTTGTGATACGTCTCTTAAAAGGATCAACCTATACATGGTGTAGATAACATGGATTCAAGAGAAATATTATTATGGACATCATTACTTGGGACACCTTTGTGGACATATTTAAAGGTAGACATTTATCAGAGTACTTTAGACATCATCATATTAATGAGTTCCATGATCTTCAATAGAGAGGAGTTGTAGTATCTCAGTATGAGAGTTGGTTTCTTGAGCTTCTACCCTATGTAGACAATATGAGAGATGATAAGTTGAGATTTAATAACTTTGTTAAGGGACTCAATAAGTGGATATCAAGATAGGTTCACATGACCACTTGAGGGATCCTTCAAGAGGTCATAGGGATGCCTTTGATTATAGAGGAGATATAGGGTAGGAAACGTGATGTTTGTGATTGGTCATAGAACCATAATTCCACACCTTAGACATCTAGTTATTAGAAAAACCATTGGAAGGGTAATAATAGGAAGTCATCTAGTTTTCATAAGAATCCTCAATAGTACTAGTCTCAGCAGAGTCAGAGATGGAGGCCACCACAAGGACAATAGGACTCTAATCCCAAGAAGTGGAAGTCAAAAGGTCCTAGGAGAGATTAGAGGCCTTAGAGGTCAGATGCTCCTCTATCTTAGACTCAAGAGTCCTCTAAGGGTAGTTATAGTGGGTCCATTAGGACTGGTGGAAAACAATAATGTAGGCCACAAGGAGTTCAAATACAGACACGTGGGCCATGTTATGAATGTCATGTCATGGGTCACTTAGCTAGAGATTGTCCACAAGTTCATTTGCAAGCTAGTCAGCACATGGAAGTATTAGAGCCTACAGTAGGGGACTTGATTAAGTCAAATAGGGTATTTTTAGTAGTCAATATCCATCATGCAAAGTATCAGGCCACAATTCCAGCAGCCACATATATGATTAGAGGTATTGGCGGTACTATTTTTTTTGATTTAGGAGCTACTAATTTACAATACTATACAAGACAACGATCCCCTAAGAATTAGGCTAACATTGTCTACATAATGTGGAGCTCCATAATAGGAACATAAATATTATTTAGAGAAAATAGGATTGAAATACAATTCATTTCCACATAATATATAAATAACCTTACTATCAATGAGTTGCCTAATCTTATATTCTAAAGCTTGACATTCATTAGTAGAGTGATCATGAAATCTATGATATAAACAAAAAGGAAGAATCTTCAAGTATGGACTGTGTTTCTTTTTGTGTTTAGGTCTAGTAATCATCTTAGCACGAAGGATTTTAGCCAAAAGAACTTCTTGGTCAAATTCCTTCACATGTTCATCATGTCTTGGAGTGTTATTTGAGATGTTGTTAACATTGATTTGTTGCTGAGAATTAAATCCCAATCCATAAGAGTTCTCATGCCACCCATTCTATAAGGGCATTTGAATTCCTTGTTTATGCTTACCATATCCTTGAGCATTAAATCCTTGTTTAACTAGGAAATGATAACTAGGACCATAACAAGAAGCCATATCAGAAGGATTCAATAGAACTTCAGTAGTCACTATGTCATCATTAGTAGCTTTCATAGATTCATTATCGGTAGAAGAAACAAAAAATTTATTACGAAGGGCTTTATAAGTAGAAGTAAAAAAAAAATTTCAAACTCTCTTTGTTGCTTCATAAAATCAAGATCAGAAACCTTATATTCTCCAATAAAGGTAGGATTAAAATCTAAGGTTCCTCAATCATCTCCAAGAAGAGCATTAGAGGAAGAAGGATTACTATTAGGAGTAGGAGTAGTGTAGGTTTGAATATTCAAGCAAGGATTTCATGCATCATCCACATAAAGTGTATACATCCTATTGTTATGAATAAACTTGACTTTACAATGAAGGGTGGAAGGAACAACATGCATCTCATGCAACCAAGGTCTACCCAAAAGATGGTTATAATTGAGAGGTCCAGGAAAAACATGAATAGGTGTATTCAGGATGACCTCACCTACTTTGATAGGTAAGGTAATTATTCCTAAAGTGTTCTTGGCAATGTTATCAAAGCCGCGTATAGGAACATTGTCAAGTTGAATAGTTGAAAGATCATCTTTAATTTCTTTGAGCATGTCCATGCTATAAATATTAAGCCCATATCCATTATCAATCAAGGTCCTATGAATGATACTCTTATTGATAGAAATAACAACCATAAGAGCATAATATTAATTATGAACTTCTTTAGAAGGTAAATCTTTTTGAGTAAATACAATGTCAAGAGCACCTGGGATAGCATGCATGCATTGTAAGAATTTATTGATGTTCTCTTGATTAGGAGGTGGAGTAGGAAGAGTTGCTAGAGCATTTTGCAAGGCTTCATAGTAGGTAGGTGAATTTTAAAGAAGATCCCATAAAGAAATTTTGGCAGGGGTATTTTGTAATTGGTTTATCAAGTCATACTCCTTGCTAGGAAGATGAGGTATAGGAGGAAGAATGGGTTGAGAAGGTGGTAAAGAAGTAGAAACCACGGGATTAGGGTGAGGGTTATTCCTTGTATGATATGTGTGAGATATCAAATCTTGGTCATTGAAAGAATCTAAAGACTTCATAGGTTTACCTTTGATAGTAATGCAAGGACAACCTTTGATAGTCAATAAGGGTTTCAGATAAACCATGTTAGTTGTCTCAACACTACAAACAAATTCATAAGAACAAAGAAAAGAAGACATCCTAGGAAAAGATGATGTAGGATCTTGATTCTCCATAAGATCATCATGAAAAGGGAGAGCATTAAGGGAATTCACATCATTCTCCACTAATGCCTCATCTCTAGAAGGAATCCCAAATGGAGGTAAACCATCTATAAAGTCATCTTCTTTCACTAAAATATCTGGATAAGGGTAGTGTGGTTTATAAAAAGAGTTACCATCATGTATGAATATTTCATCAATTAATAAATCACCCTCTTGGATCAAAGCTTCTTCACGAGGAGAGGATAAATCAGTGTCTTTATCCAAGGGTTCATCCCAAAAAGTAGAATCATCCTTAATGGTTTCATGAGGAAGAGAGTAATCAACATCCACATCCAAAGGTTCATCCCAAATAGGAGGATTATCATACCTATCAATAAGGGATTTGAAAACACTTGAAAATAACTTGTGCAACATGATAATGAATAAAGAAATGCATAGAAAATAGATCTAGATATATCCAAATGCATTCAAATGAAACACAATAGACCATCTAATTCCACATGTATTTTTAAAAAAATTTGTGATCTTTCTGTATTTTTGAAATATAAGAGCATAAAATAAATCTACTTTTGTAAGCATGTATGATCTAACACAAAATGCAAATCTAACACCAAAAAGAAAGATTTGTCTATCGCGGGTTCACCAAAATGTAAGATCAAGGTGAACACACAAGATAATAGAAAGGGAAATCTAACACAATAGGGTGTCTAATTCCACAAAAGAAAGGGGTAATCTTGTCGGGTTCACCAAAATATAAGATGAAGGTGAACACACAAGATAATATGAAGGGAAATCTAACACCAAAAAGAAAGAGTTTTCATAAACCGGGCTCACCAAAATGTAAGATGAAAAATATAGATGGGGTCCTACAACAAAGGTTTTCACATAAAAGAGACGCCAAAACCAATATTTTACATATACGTGAAATTATAATGATATGGAATGAAAATGTACAAGAGTAATGAATAAATAAAGGTACTTACCTCTAAAAAAGAATTGGCTAAAAACCTTGTCAAACAGTCTCAGAAACTGTTGAATTTCCTAAATATGAACCGAAACTAGGAGATCTACAAAACCCAGAAATATTTTTCTTTTCTAAGAAAGGTAGGATGCTCCAAATGAATGTAGAATTGAATGTAGGATGTCTCAAATCAAATGTCTTTAGATCTTCAACACCAATCTTTAATGGATCTTGGATTAGGATGAAGCTTGAAAGGAAATGAATGGAGGATTCTTCAACAAGAGGGCTCTATAGAGCTTGAATCCTTCAATGGCTACTAATGGATCTCCTTGATGAATTGGATCTTGAATGCTTGAAGGCTTGAATTCTTGAAAATGAATAAATGCTCGAATGCTTTCTTTCTCCTTCTTACTTGCTTGAGTGCTTGAGAGATTATGAAGATGAGATGGAGAAAATGAGAGAGGAAGGCTCCCTTTTATAGTGATCTAGGGCACAAAATTCTAGAGAGGCCACATACAAAACAATAATTAAGGGCCCATGGCACTAAACTCTAGAAAGGGGACCACCCTTAATATAGAAAAATAATAATTATTTAAGAGCCTTGTCACAAAATTTGAGGTAAGGCCAACCCCAAAGTTAATTTGAGCACTAGGCACAAAACTCGAGAAAGGCTAATCTCCAATAATAAATTAGGAATCCTATACAATTCTTGAGAAAGCTCCACCTCAAATATTAATTTGAGAATTCAACACTTAACCCAATAAATATTGGACCTGAAGAAGGACATCAATAACTTCTCCAGAATCTCAGGTTTGCAATTCAGGATGCCAGAATTATGTCGGCAAGAAGTGGAAAATGGGGCAGAATAGGGAAAAATGGTAGATCCAAGTCAAAGACCCATTCAAGGCACTCAACATGACCCCAAACCACTTACTCAGAGGGCTAAACATTCTTAAGATGGAAGTGATTCCATTTTGAGATGATATAATGTTTTCTATTTAAAGATACATGAGATTCATTATTGAGTCTAGGATTATTGATACTATAGGAGAATTCATGTAAAATAACTATTTTCATGCACCATTGATCAAACTAGTTAAAGCCAGAACTGAGTTGAACTATAGAAATTATCGAGCACCAGAGAAGCATTCACCGAGTGGAATGAAGTTGGACGATATGAGGGATTGAATTTTTTATTGATCAAATGAGGTATTTTGAGCTTAGCTTAGATCTAAAAATCTACAAATCTTAGTTGTATTTGAATCAGATTATTATTGTACTAATTTAACCATTTTTACAGAAAAGTCTCTTAACTGAGTGGGACTTCACATTTCTTTTGTATTTCAATATGACATTCAATGAATGTTGATTGTTTTCTTGTTGACCCCATAGTGAATGCTGGTCAAGGGAGAAATGTTAGTGATAATTCCTCTAACCAGGTCACACCTTATAGTGTGTTTTGTAAGCTTTAACATGGTTGGCTCCTAACTGAGTTCACTTCAGAAGAGTGAATTATTTTGGATTACCGATCCTAGGTGGTTTTTCCCATAATAGGGTTTCCACGTTAAACATCTATGTGTTAAGTGTGAATGATGTGTTTAATTTTTCTTTACATATTTCATAACTAGATTGATCGGTAAACATAGTATTTAATTTATTTTCAATCGATAGATGAAGAGAAAGATACTTTTGATATGTTACTAAGTTGATTATTTGATTAAATTTTTTGAATATATACATCTGGGAGATTTGGAATTGTAGGATAATTGTACTTAACTAATTCACCCCCCTCCCCCCCCCCCCCCCCATCTCAGTTATCTAACAACCCATCTTTATCATCTCTCCCCTACCACCCTTACCTTATGATATGTACCTACTCATACTTATAAGTTATACATTACAAACCCTATTTAAAAAAATATACAACTTCATTCCTATTAACTCTACCATTCCAACCCCATTGAATCATCTTTTCCCATCTTTTGACTATTGAGGTAATCCAATCTAATATCTATTTCCTATATATCTAATCTCTCTTCCCTTTCTTTCTAACATGTTTGCTATGTATATGTAATATATTTTATCAATTTTTTTCATATTATAGTTTTTATAAAAATTGTAAAACTTGCTCATCCTTGATATACTAGTCATTTTCCTCTTATATCTTTTTCCTCATGGAATCTCCTCCGATGTACACATCGCTGCAATATTAGTTTATGTACCATGACTATACATTTCTTTTTGTATCAATAGATGTGTCTCAACCACCATCTCTCATTGTCATAATTAGTGTCTGGGTATTCTATATCAGCACATCAATCCCTTGGCATAGGTGATAATCCTTTAAAAAAAAAATAGGCATATTTTATAGGATCATCAAACTCCATACTGAAATATCACTTTATGTCTGAAAATGTACATTGTCTCTCTTATGAGCACACTCTTTGGAAAGCCTATCTATGTATCCTCTCAATTAAATATCTATTTACAAAATCATTTTTCTATCTAATTAAGTATCTCAAATGCCTAAAATATTCTAGATGATCTACATCCTCTACCCAAACCTCACTCTCTCTCCATGACCTCTAGATTAACAATTTTATTTCAATTATCTCTAATCTCTAGTAGGGTATGTCACCTAGTTTCCATAGTTTCCTAGTTCCACCATATAAATACACATAAAAATTCCCTCTCTTCAATAACTTATCCACAATATCTGATCTAATGTCTATGTGCTTCCATGTGCATATTTTTAGTTGAGTCACTCCACATGAAAAACTTGATCAAGATTAAATTGGGAAATATTGAAATAATTGGCACATGTGTCCAGCATTATAATATAACTCCATGAAGTAATTACCTACAACATGAATAATTTTATCCTTCTGAGTAACTTCATTCCCTCTATCATCCCTAATGGTGTTAATGGTATTTTTCTTTTGTGCTTGCTAGCAGTTCTATGAAAGAAGGTCATAATTCAGTCTCCTTCCGCAAGCCATTGGATCCTGGATCTCTATTTCTAGTAGATTTATTCTCTTTTCAAGGATTCCTACCAATTGTGTCTTGTCTTTTCCTCCTCCCATTGAATATGAGGGTTGATATTCCCAGCAGTAAGCTCAGCTTGGAGGGATTCCAAAGTCCCCATAAGCTCTTTCTTCTCTTTGAAGAAGTCACCAAAATTATGTTTGCTCCAACCTTTGACCTCTCTTTTGATGATTCCCAACTTTAGAGTTGTCCTGAATATGGCAATTCCCCTAATAGGGGTGGCCCATCATAATTTCACTTGGTCTCTAAATGAGGGGTGGGAGCACCACATAACCTCAAATATGAAGGGAGTCAGACCAATCCTAGGAGACTTTGACCAGTAGAGGAGTGGGTTATGATCAAAGGTAGTTTTGTGGAGGGAGGATAGAGTGGAGGTCAAGTGCAAGTTATTTATAAAATTTGATTCTAGATCTTTTGAATATCTTTCCAATGCATCAAATGGTTCACAATTCAGAGCTAGGACTAGAAAGTTATGCCTTCTCCAAGCGGACCTAAATTTTATATATAGTTTTTTTGATAATTTTTTTATAGTTTGAATAATTTATTTGTAATAAATATTATGATGGCTCTTCATTTTATTTCCAAGGGATTCTGATGACCCTTGGGATCCATCATATTTTGAATAAACTCCAATATTTGAATAGAATGGATCAATTTTTGGTTTGCAATTTTGTTGTTCTCAATTTTCGTGTTGAGTTCTACAATACTGCAGGTATCACACCAGGTATTGTAATTTGGTTTCATAAATAAAATCAATGGTATTAGAGTGGGAATGCTCCTTTGTACCAATTTTACACAAGTTCTTCCTACCAAAGATTAGGATTGGATACACAAGATTTGTCAAAATATCCACCTTTGAGACGCACACGATCGAAGATGTCAGATGATGCTATTAAGAAGTCAGTGGAGGAAGCTTTAAATAAGAAATAAGAGGAGATGATGAGTCAATTTTAACACCTCTTACATAATCAAAAACCCTCTGAATTAGGAACATCATTTCATGGAAATACCCCTTTCAAAGTGCAGGTCAATTTTGACATCCTGAATTTTGAAGGAAAGGTGGATTCTAAAGCTGTTGATAACTGGTTATCAAAGTTGGATAGATACTTTTCTATAAATAATTTCTTAGATGTAGAAAAGAAAAAAATTTCTCTCCTCAAAGCTGAGCCCATGTGAAATTAGCATGGGAAACCAAAGGTGCAAATAAAGAATGAGAATCATTTGCTGACGATGGTTTTGAAATTTCTCTTGATAAGAAGCCCACATGGGGAGAATTTGTGGAATACATAAATGAAGCTTACCTTCCGAAAGATGTATATGAACAAAAATACATAGAATGGAAGCTTCTTAGACAAAAGAGGGATTAGTCTGTGCAAGATTACACCAATACATTCCATTCACTTTCAACAAAAATCGGTATTGAGGATTCAAAGAAGCACCAAATTTTGAAATATCAGAGTGGACTTCACAGGTATATTCAAAAAGTGATGGAATTTTCTAATATTGAGACATTGGAAACTGCCTATAAATATGATACAAAAATTAAAGAGAAATTCAAGTAGAAAGGGAAGAGGGACTACCTTGCAAACAATGAGCCAAGGGTTGAAGGTGGCAATAAATTTCTAGAAAAATAGGTGACCAAGGAACCTCATTCAAATTCACCCAAGAACACATGGTGGTCTATAAAAAGACACAAATAGACACAGGCATGTGGTGTGAGATGCATAAGTCCCCAACCCATAATACAAAGGATTGCCAAAGTATTAAAAATTTGATGACAGAAATACAAAGAGAGGAAGTTGAACCTGAATCATCACCAATAGATAATTCTAAGAAAGAGGAGAATGATTCCATCATAGAAGAAAACCCATATATCATTGTTGGAACTACTAAAGTATTGCCCCATGAACATGAAGAGAGACTTTTTCATTCACAGATGTGGTTTGATGGAAAGCCTTTGCATTTTATTGTTGACGATGGGAGTCAAAAGAATTTGATCTCTAGGGAGAAAATCAAAAGATTAAATCTAAAAGTGATGAGACACCCACAACCATACTCTATGGGATGGGTAAATGAGGGACAAGATATTCAAATAAATCAACAATGTCATCTTCCATATTCAATCAAGCCTTTCAAGGATGAAGTGATATGTGATGTAGCACCATTGGATGTATGCGATGTCTTGTTGGGGCAGCCATACATGTATCATAGGCATGGGGTGTATGATTCTAGGCCACGTAGTGCTACAATCAAGCTTAGTGGGAAGAGGTATCAAATACCGGAGGCATGTCCAACACAAACTACTTCTTTACTTAGTGCTAAAAAGTCATTTGTTCTTAATACAGATGCTAAGGTAACAGAAAATCAACAAAATCAAATGGATAAAATTTTAAAAGAATATCATAGTATTTTTAAACCACTAGTGGGAGTACCAACATACTATCAAGTCAAGCACTCTATTGATTTAATTCTAGGAACACTGCTACCACATGACCCAATATATAGGAGGTCAGTTTTGGAAAATGATGAGATTAAGAGACAAATTTAGGAGTCAATTCAGAAAGGACACATTCATCCAAGTGCTTCACCTCGTGGAAGTCCTATTTTCCTTGCTAAAAATAAAGATGGTACATGGAGGCTTTGTGTTGATTATAGGGCATTAAGCCAAATCTCTATTAAAAATAGATATCCAATTCCTCAAATTGATGATATATTGGACCAACTTAGTGGGGCTAATTTCTTTACAAAAATTGACTTGAAGTCTGGATACCACCAAGTACCAATTGATCTAGCAGATGTGTGGAAGACTGCATTTAAATCTAAGGAAGGTTTGTCTGAATGGTTGGTCATGCCTTTTGGCCTAACAAATACCCCAGCCACATTTATGAGATTGATGAATGATGTGCTTAGACCATTCATTGATTCTTTCAAAGTTGTTTATTTGGATGACATACTCATCTTAACAAGAACTTGGTCTGAGCATTTGTAGCATGTTGAACAAGTTCTTTCATGTCTGCAAAAACACAAACTTTATGCCAACATTGAGAAGTGTTCTTTTGGTATGTAGAGTATTCAATACTTAGGGTATATCATTGATACTGAGGGTGTTCATGTTGATTTAGAAAGATTCAAATAATCCAAGATTGGCCATCCCTTAAAAATTTCACAGAGCTTCATAGCTTCTTGGGCTTAGCCAGCTTCTATCGCAGATTTGTGTTTGGTTTCTCACACATATCATGGCCTCTCAATCAATCACTGATGGGTGGAGCACAAGAAAAATTTTAGTCGACAGAGGCAAAGCAAAAAGCATTTGAGGAGTTAAAGAAAAGACTATGTTCAATAGCAGTATTGGTGCTTCCAGATCTACACCAAGAATTTGAAATAGAAACAGATGCATCTGATTATGCTCTTGGTGCGGTACTCATGCAACATGGGCATCCTTTTGCCTATCACATTGAAACTTTTTCTGATATAGTACGTAGGTACCCCACCTATGATAAGGAGTTGTATGCCATTGTTCAGGACTTCAAAAAATGGAAACACTATATATTCAGAAAGGAAACTGCTATACATATAGACCATAAACCACTTCACTTCTTGCAAGCATAAGGGAAGCCACAGAATGATAGACATCAACGATGGTCAGCCTATTTAAAAAAATTTCATCTCAATATTCGTCATAAAAAAGGAAGCAGTAACAAGGTGGAAGATTGTTTGAGTAGGCCTCCAATTGCAGATTTGACAATAGTGTTGGATTCATTTGGTCATCAATCATCAACTTGGGAACAACTATATGGTACTGACCCTGATTTTACTAACATGTATAGTAATTTTGTAGAAGGAAAGTCTATCTCTGATTTTTACTTGCAGGATGGGTTGCTTTTCCATAATGGTCACATATGTGTACCCACCGAGGAACAGAGGAAAATGATATGGGAAGATCACTACAGTCATGTTTCAAGATATTTTGGTATTGGTAAGACTACTTCTATCCTTCAAAAGTATTTATATTGGCCAAAAATGAAGCAGGATATCATTTCACATATACAAGCTTGAGCAGCCTATGCAATTGCAAAGCTAGCAAAATGTAAGTTTGGTCTATACTAACCATTACCTATTCCTGATAAGCCAAGGTAGTCTATTTGAATGGATTTTATGTTTGGACTTCCAACTACCAGGTAGGGGCTTGATTGTGTATACGTTGTGGTAGATATGTTTTCTAAAATGGCTATAATGGTGGCATGTAAAAAGATGATTTCTATAGAAGATACTGCCAAGCTATTTTTTTAACATGTTTGGGTTCATTTTGGTTTGCCAAAAACCATTATTAATGATAGGGATAGTAGGTTCATCAACAAATTTTGGTTTGCACTATGGGCTAAAATGTACACCAAGTTGATAAAGTCCATAGCATTCCATCCCCAAATAGATGGGTAGACAGAAGTGGTGAATCGAATGATTATTCATATTTTATGAGTGTATCATTCCAAACATCCTCACACATAGGATGAAAGCTTACCCTATGTGCAATGTTAGCACCTTGAAAAATTTTCATGGCTCTTGGTTTTTTCCCCTGGTCCCTGCAGTGTTTTTCCTGGTCTCTGGCCTAAAAACCCTTGTCAAAATTCAAAATCTAGCCGTTACTTTGAAAAACCCTAGCTTTCCCTAGCCCTATTCTATTTTTCGCATTACTTTATCAGGTCACTTAAAATCTCAATAACCCATGTGCTTAAATGTTATGTCCCCTCGCTCGCTATGTGGTTAGGTTTTACGTCGAGGTCCCCTTTTAATATTTCCCTAAGTTCCTAAGTCTCTCAGCGTTAATTTTTCCTAAGTCCCCCATAGTAATATTTTCCTATGTTTCACCCTTGTAAACTTGTTGCTATTGTTAATCTGCAAGCCTTCCACATGATAGAATTTCTAACATGCACTTTAGTGACAAGGCACCACCTATCCTGACGGGCCCATCTTCAAGGTTTGTAGTGGATTAAAGTACTGACACATCTCTTGGCTATCGTTACACTGCTAAGGTAAAGTGCTCGATGTTTAGTATGGCGGTATAGTGACAACCATCTGATGCAATGGTAGATGACAGACGGTGGGTCATGATTTCCATGTCAGCACAATTGGCAGTCTCTTATTGGTCCACGGGGTAACATGCTTGCAGTTGTTTGTGGGACCTAGTTTTCAGCTTGTCAGAGGGTCCTGACACTTGCAGTAAATCGACGATGGGCGTAACTTCTTATGAGATGTGTTAGAGGCTTGAGATTATGCAACAACCATTCATTCTCTTGTGTGATGTAATCTTTTGTTTCAAGCGGGTCTACTGCCAGGTGTGTGTAGTTCACATCTTTTCATTGGTCCACGAGGTGCTGAGTCAGCATTTGTCAGGGGGTCCTTTGTCAGAGAATCTACAAAGTGGTATTAAAGATTTGATCTAACAGTTGTCTGATGTTCACATAGAATATTTTTTCTCTATGCAAACTCATGACAGTCATTAATCGTATTTCTAGGCAGGTGGGTCCATTGCCAGGTCAGGCCACCATGGTGGTTTCTCATTGGTGGTGTCAGGGTGTAGGTGGAAGCTGTTAGGGTTGCTTGTAAAGGGCATAGGGTAGTGGGGCCTGTGTCAGTTGCTTGAAGATCTTGTGGCTGTTGGATGATTGCAAGGAATATTCTTCCCCTTTGCAATCATGCGACAACCATTGATTTGGAATCTAGCGTGAAGACCCCTCGGTGGACCTAGTCATCAGAAGGTGCTAGCGTGTAAGGTTTTTGATTGGTCGGTAGGGTGACAAGCTGGATATTTGTCAGTGGGGCCATAGTTTTCAAAGGAAATAAAGTGCCTGTAGGTCCATGAAGATTGTGTGGTTGTCGTTATACCATTGAGGTAAGATGCTCAACTTTTAGCATCGTGGTATAACGACGGCCGTCGATTTTACTTATAGCAATGTAAAGCGTGCAAGCCCGGGAAAAGTAAATGAATCTGACGGTGTGGTTTTAAAGTTGATCAAGGTTTGAATATCGACTATCGATTCTCTACTGGTGCCATGAAAGTAGCCATTTCTTCCAGGGTTTGAATTTTTTGAGGGTTTTTAGCGATGGAAAGGACTGGTTTTAATTGCTTCTGACGCCGGATTTGATTTGTTTGGTGGCGCCGGTGTTTGCAGTGTGGTCCAAGGTACCATGATCGATTGTAGGGGGGTTTGTGTCCTATGGGGATGGATAATTTTGGTGGCTCAAGGTGTTTTGCAAGTTTGATCGGATTGGTTTATATGGTGAAATTTATAATTTTCCTGTACTTCTCAGAGATTTTTCTCATTCATGAAGATCATCCTTAGATTTGATAGACCTGTACTTGGTTTTCCCTCTAAGAGTTTTGATTTTCTATTGTAATTAGGGTTGGTGTAGTTGTTGGAACCCTAACCCTAGTCACCCGTAGCTTTTTGCAACCTATTTTGGGTTTCCAGGATGACTAGGGGGTATAAATGGAGTTGTGGTAATTGTTATAGGGGTTCCTTCTTCTGCAATTTTGGGGAGAATTGGTTCCATGAAGGGTCATTTTCCTATAGATTTTCTCCTTCTCTCTACATATAGGGTGTTCTTTCTCCCATTTTTGGTTCAGAGAATATAATACATATTGTAGTTGATTTGTCTTATGTATGAGGACTCAATTTATTCTTACTGTTACCAAGCTATCTCCATTTGAATTCTGAATTCATTAATCATAAATCAAGGGTGTTTGATTTTTCTGTTTGCATTTCCTATGTGTTTGCAAGTGGAGTTGTCTTTGCAGAGATAACTGGTTTAGGATTATTTTTCATGAATGTATGAGTTGAGGTGTCAAAGATATGTCATGCTTGTCTTCCAGTGGATGTTGGTTAATGTATTATCTATTTATAGGTCTCTTCTAAGGGGAGGGTTAAAAACCTTTAGATGGGTGATAACATACTTGAATACATAGGTGGGTTGTTAAAGGGAGGTTTGGTCATGGTGTGTGATTGATGTTAGGCATCAACACATTGAATTTATTGCTTTCTTGTTTCATAGCTATCTATTAAAGTAGGGTATTTGACTCTGTGGCCCATTGGACAAGGCACTAGTCTATGAGGGACTTAGGGTATCTCAGGGGTCCTTTCAAACCCATCTTTAAATCATTTACATTCAGTTCCACCCTTTCCCTTTCATGTTGTTAGTATAGGTCTTTGGTTTTCATACCCATTCTATGCAAGTAGGGATATTTCATGAGATCTTGATTTCATTGAGGTACATGATACCTATAGGGGTTTGAAGATCATTCCACAATCAGTTACCTATAGGCCTATAGTGTGTTTCAAGTTGTATGTGTGTGCAGATGGGGTATACTCACCTGAGTGATGTGGAGCTCAAAGTGTAGAAGGATCTCTCTGTAATCCTTGTCAATTGGCCTTTTTCCTTGTCATATTTGGAGTGTTGAGTGAAAGTGACACTAGCCCAGTCAATCCTAATGTCAATCTGACCTTTGGGGAAAAAGAACACCAACATGCAACACAGCTACAACCATGCACTCCATAGTACTACAGGGCATAATCCATTTCAGGTTTCTCTTGGGTACTAACCATTGGCACCTATGGATTTAGCAATACCATCTTTACAATCTAATAGTCCATTGAATGGTGACAAGGAGATAGATAAAGTAGAAAAATTCATTGATAACATTAGACACCTACAACAACAAGTTCATGAGATCTTGGAGCAGAGTAATCAGAAGTATAACAAAAGGCATGATATACATGGAACTCATCAGTTTTAGATTGGTGACAACGTATGGTTACATCTTCAGAAAGAGAAACTATGTGGACCAAATAGGAAGCTTCATCCTCTTCATTATGGTCCATTTACTATTGTGAAACAAGTTGGTGAGAATGCTTTTGAACTTAATTTTCTATCCTTTTTGGGACTGCATCTAATTTTCAATGTGGAATTGTTGAGACCCTATTTTTCTCCTTTTTTGGACATTTCGCAAGATACTGAACACATTCAAGCTACAGAGTTAAAGCCATCTACTACTTTTCCATTCCAATGTGACCATGTTATTGAAGTCATTGTAAAGACTTTGAGAAATCAGAACATTCCTCTGTATCGGGTGGTTCTAGCTAGTCAGCATTCTCATCAAGGCAAGTGGTTTACTAAGAAATAGTTTGAATAAAAATTTCCTCATCTGTTGCAGCAAGTTAGTGTAATGGGGCCCATTGCCTCTCAAGGGGGGAGAAATGATCAGGATTAAATTGGGAAATACTAAAATCTAATTTTTAAAATTTTCCTATGTTTTAGTAAACTTAATTTTTGAGGGTCTTTGGTGCATTTTTGGGCTCGGATTCCTCCCGAAGTTGACACTTCTAAAATTTGATTCTAGATCTTTTGAATATCTTTCCAATGCATCAAATGTTTTGCAATTCAGAGCTAGGACTAGAAAGTTATGCCTTCTCCAAGTGGACCTGAATTTTATATATAGTTTTTTGATAATTTTTTATAGTTTGAATAGTTTATTTGTAATAAATATTATGATGGCTCTTCATTTCATTTCCAAGGGATTTTTATGACCCTTAGGATCCATCAAATTTGTATAAACTACAATATTCGAATAGAATGGATCAAGTTTTGGTTTGCAATTTTGTTGTTCTCAATTTTCGTGACACTAGGTATTGTAATCTAGTTTCATAAATCAAATCAAAACTAGATCCCCCTCAGTATACTACATGCATGTTGTTGTATAGATGGGCTGGGACACATAGTACACATGCAACATAGTGAAATGCTTTATCATCAATACTATGGTTTTACCCATACAATAAAGAATTATCTTGACAATTGATCTAGGAAAATAGATTTAATTTGATTTTCCACATGCAACAAATACTCTTCTTCATCATTAATCTAGGACAAGTAATATTATATTTAATCTATCTAGTAGAATCAGTAGAATATCTAACCTTAATTTTAAATCTCATGAGTCTAAATAATGTTGGTTATTGCCTAGATCATATGTCCCAAAATAAAAACCTCATTTCTAGAATCAATGTCAATGTTCACCAAGGACCAACTTTGCATGCATTTTTCAGAGGTGGTCTTTGCATTAGCCCAATCAAATATCCTAACAAGGATCTTTTTGCTAAACATATTTGGAGAATGTACAGTGATGCAATGGAATGGAATCTTATTTAGAATAATAAATATCTCTTTAATTCTCCCTCTCTAGTGATTTTCCTTTTGTCACCTAACATTGAAAATGGGCCTTCTATATGGGGTTTGATACATAAATATAAACATTTGGTGGTCAGTGGGTCTAGATGGAACTTGGGTGATGGGAAGAGAATAAAATTACAGGAAGATTAATGGCTTATAGATTTTCCCATAATGGATCTTTTGGATGACCAAGACATCATTGACTCTTATAAAAGGATCTTTGGAAATAGGGTTACCGATTATTGGATCAATGATAATTGTGGTGATCTCAGTTCCATCCGTCCAATTCTAATTGAAATTAAAAATTGGCTTAATGCGAGGGTTATTTGTGTACATTAAGCTAAATCCCACATCTAAGCTGGTAATTCTAATAGGTTCTACTCTTTCTCTTCTAGATTAATGGAACTCCACCCCTGTGAAGAACCCAATCCTTTATGGGCTTCCTGCTAGGTCAAAGGTATCATCTCGAAGATTGGTACTTTTTTCTGGATTATGATTCATTATAAAATCCTAACTATTGACAATTTATGTAAGATAGGTTTCAATCTTGTTAATGAGTTCTATCTCTACAAAAAATATTATGAATCTTTCCTCCATATGTTCTCCCAATGCTCTTTTTCTTTTAAGGTTAAGGAATCTTTTTTATCTAGCTAGAACTTATCTTGGGTCTTCTGTAGAAGCATTAAAGATTTCATTTCTCAATGTTCATGTTGGGCTTCTAACACCAATGCTGAGGTGGTGTAGAGGTTGGTTTCCCCTCATATTTTCTAGAATATATGGAATGAACAAAACCATAGAATCTTTAGGGATAGTGAAGCGACTACGTGAGTGATTGCAAAGAAAACTATAAACGCTATTAAGGATAAATTTATATCCACTAAAAATGAAGGAATATTAGGAGATGAGGTGTATGATCCTAATTCCTTCCTCCTATTTAACCTCAAATACAAAATTAAAAACCTCAGTAAAAGGGAAAATGTGGTCTTGTTTTCCCCTCCAGAGGGTTGGCTGAAAGTGAATTTTTATGGGGCTACCAAAGGCAACCCTTGTCAAGCTGGCTATGGAGGTATTATAAGGGATATGCAAGGGAATTGTATTGGTGTCCTAGCTACCCCTTTGGGTATCCAATCTAGTCATGTAGCTTAACCTAATGGGGCCTTACATATCATAAAACTTGCTAAAGATCTGCAATGTAGAAAAAATTGGATAAAAGGTGACTCTAACAATATTGTTAGATGTCTACATGGTAACTCCCTACCTAAGTATAAATTTTAGAATACTATAAAGGAATCCAAGTCATTAATTAAAACTTTTTAAAATATTATCATTAAACATACGTAGTGTGAAGCTAATAATGAGGTGAACTGTATTGCTAACCTGGCCCTGATTTCAAATCACATTATGCCTTTGCATGAGGAAATGAAGTTTGGTCTAAAACCTAAGGAAATCATTAAGGGTGATTTGACACATAGTGCCATGAGAAATGTAAATCTTAATAATGGTACTAACGCATAATTTTCTTGGCTCTTGGATCATCATAAACATGAGAATGGTGAAGTACACCTTGCCTACCATTTATAACTCGCATGCTTTGTGGGAAATTTTTGGCTTTATGTTCTTTGATTTCTCCATGAAGGAAAACTTTAATCAAATTATTGGGAGAAATATCTTATTTTGTGCTTATTGTAATGGTAAAATGGATGGGAACTAAAGTGTTAGGAGCCAAGATCTTGTAAGTAGTGGAAGAAAATCAAGGTTATCTTGGAGTAGTTGCAAAATGGGCAAGTTACTGGTCATCTAGAGCGGCTTCAAGGATATGATGAGGAAGTCATCACTAAGATTTTTAAGGGATGGAAAAGAGAAACTGTGACCATGTATGACTTCTCCTTTGACCTAACGATTGGCTTCATCTCATAGATTACTAGCCTATCCTGGGATTGGGAAAAATTTCATAAAGAAATAAAAGATGTGACTGAGCTAGTTATTAAACTTATAAAAAGTAAAGAGGAGTTAAACTACCTTGTAAAAATATTTGACTACTATGCTAGCAAGGAGATCAAACCTATATGATGGAATGTGTTATCTTATATTAGGGCATACTTCTATTGGCATTAAGTAGAATTGCTACTAGTGACAACACTTATTTGCATTCTTAGTGCAAACTGAGCAGAAGAGTGCAAACCAAGCAGAAGAGTGCAAACTGAGCAGAATAGTGCAAACCGAGCAGAACATTGTAAACCGAGAAGAATAGTGCAAACTGAGCAAAATAGTGCAAACTGAGCAGAACAGTGCAAACCGAGCAGAACAGTGCAAACCGAGCAGAACAGTGCAAACCGAGCAGAATAGTGCAAACTGAGCAGAACAGTGCAAACTGAGCAGAACAGTGCAAACCGAGCAGGACAGTGCAAACTGAGCAGAATAGTGCAAACTAAGCAGAACAGTGCAAACTGAGTAGAATAGTGCAAACTGAGCAGAACAGTGCAAACCGAGCAAAATAGTGCAAACCGAGCAGAATAGTGCAAACTGAGTAAAATAGTGCAAACCGAACAAGATAGTGCAAACCAAGCAGGACAGTGTAAACCGAGTAACATTATGTCTACCGAGTCACCAGTATTTACCAAGTTCAAAACCTACCGAGTGGTTAGTATGAACCGTGCCTTCACTTCTACCGAGTGCATGATGATGCCGACTAATGCAGTGGATGCCGAGTATCAGAAAGTCACCGAGTTAGTTTGCAGGAACCGTGTAACCATACTTGGGCCGACTTAGTGGTACTTATGTTTATTTGTCAAGCTGACTTTGTAATTGTAATTAATTGTTTAGACTTGTATATAAACAATGTTGTAAAAATGTCAAGATGTAAGAAAATGAGTATGAATGTGAAAAAGAAAGAAAGGCAGAGATAAGCGAATTACAAAGGGCTATAGTAGTATAGGGAATAGCAAAGACAAATTCATCATAGAAGGTGATCAGTACATCAGCAAATCTCAATCAGCAATCCAGTTGCAAAGCAAGAGATCTACTATTTCATCCTAATAGGTGAATCAGTACTAAAATCCTTTAACCAGGTAGACTTAACAGTCTTTTGTAAAATCTCTTTACCAAGTGCATACTTCATTGTATGTTTGTAAATCCTTTAACAGGGTGGATTTAGCAATCCTTATTGCTCCTAGCAGGGCAGATCATCAGAAGTGATCAAATTGTAAGCCTTAACCGGCCAACTTTATTCTGTAGTACTAAAGCTTTGTGGGTTTCATCCCCACCCCAGTTTTACTTTCTTTTTGGAAGGTTTCTGGGTAACCAAATCTATGTGTCATTGTTGTGAATGCTTTTAAGTTTCATACTTTCTATATGCATAAGGAAAAAGTGAATTATATGTTAATACATCTGTAATTGTAAGAAAATTTGGAGTTACTGATTCACCCCTCCCCTCTCAGTAACTCGGTTAATTCTTGAATATTTCCAACAATTGGTATCAGAGCAGAGTTGGTTCTGAAGATAAAGCTTAACTAGCTTGAGCAAAGATCCAGGACAATGGAGGTATTCAAACTGAACAAGGTGATTGAAAATGAAAAGTTAGATCTGGAAATGGCCATAGCTAAACTTAAAGAAGCAAAAGAACATCTTTCCCAATCCCTAAGAAGAAGGAAGGAACTTGCAAATTAGATGAATGATCAGAATTACATTGAAGAAAAGATTGAAGATCTTTTTCCCTCAAATAGCTTAGATGAAGCAAACAATGCTGTCAAAGAACTCCGAGAAAAGAATGGGTCTCTGCAGGAAGAAGTGAGAAAATTAAAAAGAGAACAAGAGCTACACTCAACAAGATTTTGTGAGATCTTGGAACAAAGAAACAAGTTGAAAGATGAATTAGATGGAAGGAACAATGAAGTCCAAAATAAAACCCTTCAGCTAGAAAACCTAATTGATCAGATCTCCCATACAAATGAGGAAATTTTGAATCTAAGATCAGAAATAGAAAACATAAGAGAAGAACTAAGATCTGAAAAGGAAATCAATCTAAGATTGGTGGATGACCTAAACGCCTAAAAACAAATCAATGAAGGAATGTTGAAAAGCCAAGAAGACTTGAATCAGCTGTATGAACGAAATCTTCATAGGCAGAAAGGAAAAGTAGGACTTGGATACAAAGGAGAAGGTGAATCTTCTAAGCAAGGTACTCAAAGAAATCAGAAACCTACTTGTAATCATTGTGGTAAAATAGGACATACTTCAAATAAATGTTGGAGCAATGAAAAAGTAGAATTCAATGGAAAATGCTACAATTGTAATCAACATGGTCACAAAGCAAATGAATGCAAGGAAAAACAAAGATTTAGAGGTAATTGTCACAAATGCAACAAACAAGGTCACAAAGCATCCGAGTGCAGATCCAAAACATTCAATCCAGCAGAACAAATTATGAAAGCAATGTTTGGATGGGACTACAACACCTAGTGTAGATGTCATTACTATGGAGAATATGGACACATTGGCATGAACTACATAAAACATCATGTAAGGAATAGAGATACTACCGTAAGATGCTTCAAATGCACTAAACTCGGTCACATAGCCAGAAACTGCATGAATGCTAGTGAAGTTGAAGATGGAAAGAAGAATGAAGCAACTAAGGTCAGGAAACAGGTGAGACAAAAGTGGATTCCTAAATCTACCGAGCAAACCAGTCCAAGTAATTGAATGGGTGGCTCTATCGACTCAAACTAAATTTCCAAAGCACTGGAACTGTATTCTCATAGACAAACTTCAAGCAGTTCCAGAACCAAATTAAAAGAAAGATCTAAATCAGCATACAAGATGCAGTAAGATCACAGGAAGGTCGGTATCAGTCTTTACCGAGCAAGGTCGGTACTAGTCTTTACCGAGCGAGGTCAGAGCAATATGAATTCTCAAGTTCACCGAGTTGCGAAGTCTTTACTGAGTAATTAATTCTTAGTGGGTGATAGTCTATCAGAATTCATACCCTAATTTGTACTGAGCATTAATGACAGAGTTGTAAACAAAAGGCAAGAAATTGAACTCATTCCTCACCGTGAACTTTAGCACTTTGAGAGCAAAAAATTTCAAGAGCAATCCAGCGATTCAAATACTTTTGTGAAAAGAATTTTCTGTGAGCTACCATGGCATCATCCAGCACTTCAGTGAAGAAAGGATCAGAAATGTTAGTCCAAGGGGAATGGAGAGCACTAGATTTCAAGATCGTGCCTGCAATTGTAGCAGCCCTAGACCCGAACGGAGCTCAATCTCAGATTCCTCCTAAGGTACTACTTATTAATGATATTCGCAATCATTTCAACTGTGCAATTCAAGAAATGGGAAACCTAGAGCTAGATATTGTGTGTGAGGAACTGTGTGTGGATGGTATTCTAAAACCTGAGCACAAACATCTGGAAGATAAGGGATTAGTTCACATTGCACATTTACCTCGAAACTTTCGGGAGAAATGGGTTAGATACATTCTCAGTCGTATACATGATGGCAAGATTTGGCTTGAGCAACCCATAGAGATCACCAAGAAGATGATTCATCAAATCACTGGTCTTCCCATGTTGAACAAAGCAAAAACTACCAAAACCCTAGGTCGGTCGGAACTGGAGAAGAAAACCCTAGCCGAGTGGGACGGTAGAGGCATGAAAGTTAGCAGCATTACCGATGCTGAAATGAAGTTTGGTACACACATAATTGCCCATAAAATATACAGTTCAAGTCGATAGAATAGTGTCTCTTGTGAAGCTATTGACCTAGCATACAAAGTGGTCAAGAATAACTTATCATTTGACCTTGCAGATTTATTGTTAAAATAGTTTAACAAGAACATGGAAAGCATTCAAACTTCCAAAAACAATCCATGTAAGTTTGGATCTCTACTAGTGTGTTTATTCTTCTATGTTCATAAATTCTTCCCTTCCAAAGGAAAATTTGTATGGAGAAAAGATGTGCCAGTCCTTTATGAGATAAATGAATACATCTCAGAAATGGGTGAAAATTTTGAAAGCATCATGGATAGTTATTTTGAGTCTTTCAAAGAGAAAATGAATGACAAATTCTGGATTCCACAAAAGTTGGTGGAAGATTATAAGGATGACATTTGTTTCATGGTAGACTGTGACAATGTATATATTCAAGCAGCTAAACCGAGGATTGTATATGTAAAACCTCTTCCTTATAAGGTAAATATTGATGAAACCAAGAATATCATTGAAGCCCTTCTTAATCAGCCTGTTAATCCCAAAGCTCCATATTTTGGAACATATGATGAAGCAAAGGTGAGAATTGAATTAAGCATAAAGCTTCCACAGGCGGTAAACAAAGGAAAGAAGAGGATAGCCAAAATGCAAATGCTAACCGAGGACAAAGGAGAAAATGATGAAGAAGAAGAGGAAAAGGATGAGAAAATAGAGGAACCAGAACCTGCAAAGAAGAAAGGAAAGGTATTCATCACTAAGGCACCTAAGCCTCCCACTGCTGTATTTACAAGGAGAAATGCAAGAGGTAAGGTAGACAAGGCAGACAAAGATATAGTATTCAAAAGGCCTCCTCTAAACTTTCAAGAGAGGATCAAACTTTTTAGAGAAGGATCAGGATCTGGAGTAAGTAACATAAAATCTTTTAAATATGAAACCAGATTGAAAATAGAACAGAAAGAAATAGAAGATGCTGTTATTGAAAAGATGGGACAGTGGAAATACTCTCCTAATGAATTAGCCCCACAGGTTCCAGCAGTCTTATTAGATCCAATAAAAATGAGATGGAGCAATGCAAAGCAAACTGTAATAGACATATTTGATCAAACCCTGAGACAGTTAATGCCGAGCTTGAAAAATGATGAAATAAAGAAGGCATTAAAGGAAAATGAAAATAAGATGACACTAAAGTTCAATACTTGTTTGATTCTGATCAACAATATTGAATCAGTTGTGAAGGCTGCAAATGCCACATGGAAGAACATATACCATCTTCACCAACCGAGTATTGAAATAGTAATAATAAAAGATATTGAAGATGACAGTGATGAACAAGAAGAAGCCACTAAGGTAGATGATACTGTGAGGATAGCAGTAGAAGTCATTGCATCACTTCCTACCTCTCCAGTAAAAGTTTCTACATCTAGCCCAGAGACACCTTCAAGCATGGTTGTGACAACTTCAACTTTTTTCCAATCACCTATAGCAACAACAGAAGCAACCACCATTTCTTCTACCAAGTTGCAGTCTCCCACTTCATCAAATTTTCCAGTAGTAAGTATTCCAGTTTTTGATTCTACAAGTGTAAATACTTTAAGTTCTCCAGTAGACAGTATGCCAGTCTCTATAGCCAGTCCTACTATGTCTACTGTCACTACTACTAAGGCATTAAGTACAGATAAGCCTAAGGCTCAACCGAGTATAAAATTTTTGGGTAAGAATATAGTAGAGGATATAGACCTAGATGAAGAAATAGAGATTCCAACATTAGATTTTGCAAATCTATCAGCGGACCAAATGCAAAATATAGGTGAAATCCTCCAAAGGAAAGCAAAGCAAAAGAAGCTTAAAGAGGAGAGAGACAAGGAATATCAAATCATTGAGGATGCTAAAGACATTTTGTCTGATGCATTAGGTATTAAAGTAGACTCCTCTCAACATGTTTTGCTACAATTAGCAGAAGCAGTAAATAAATACAATGAGGATTCATCTGGGACAGAAAAGTTAGTTGAAAGAGCCGAGAAGAGATTCAATAATAAAGTGCTTGAGCACATTGCTCAGCACATAGCTATTAATCAAGTGGAATTGTCTTTAGTTTTGTCAAACATTGAATCTACCTATTCGAATGTCACCTCTCTTTTGGCTAGACTGTGCAATATTGCCGAGTTCACAAAGGATGTCAACGATAAAATGAATAAAATGGATGAGGATATGAAGATTAGCATACAGAAGCTGCAACTTGAACCAAGTTCAATCTCTGCTCATCACATGAAAATCTCATACCTATCAAATATGCAGTCAGATCTACTGAAAGAAGACACAAGGATCCGGTCCACACTGCTAGACATCCAAAACATGATCCTTCCCATCATGAATATAATGTATAATCACATTGAACATTCCAAAACATTGATTCATGACAATCAGTTCTCTATAGCAGATCACATGATTGAACTATCTACAGAAGTCCAAATTGCAATCCAAACATGCAAGATTCTGCAAGAAAATTGGGACAAAACCCTGGCACTAATAATGAAGGTACATTCTAATTTTCTATCAAATTTTGGATTCTCTCTGTAAATCACTTGTATATACACCTTTGGCATTATCATCAAAAAGGGGGAGATATGTATAGAAGGAGATATGTATAGAAGAAGATTTGTATAGAAGAAAAAGTTAGCACATTGAAAGGGGGAGATAATGTATAAAGCCCTATGACAAAGACAAATTTTTTTTTAAAAAAGAAATCAAAAATAAATCTCAGCATGATTCATGTATATAATTTTTGGGCAATAAGTGTTTTTGTCACTAATGCCAAAGGGGGAGATTGTTGGCATTAAGCAGAATTGCCACTAGTGACAACACTTATTTGCATTCTCAATGCAAACCGAGCAGAACAGTGCAAACCGAGTAGAACAGTGCAAACTGAGCAGAACAGTGCAAACCGAGTAGAATAGTGCAAACCGAGCAGAACAGTGCAAACCGAGCAGAACAGTGCAAACAGAGCAGAATAGTGCAAACCAAGCAGAACAGTGCAAACCGAGCAAGACAGTGCAAACCAAACAAGATAGTGCAAACCAAGCAGGACAGTGTAAACCGCGTAACATTATGTCTACTGAGTCACCAGTATTTACCAAGTTCAAAACCTATCGAGTGGTTAGTATGAACCGTGCCTTCACTTCTACCGAGTGCATGATGATGCCGAGTAATGCAGTGGACGCCGAGTATCAGAAAGTCACCGAGTTAGATTGCAGGAACCGTGTAACCATACTTGGGCCGACTTAGTGGCACTTATGTTTATTTGTTAAGCCGACTTTGTAATTGTAATTAATTGTTTAGAATTGTATATAAACAAAGTTGTAAAAATGTCAAGATGTAAGAAAATGAGTATGAATGTGAAAAAGAAAGAAAGGCAGAGATAAGCGAATTACAAAGGGCTATAGCAGTATAGGGAATAGCAAAGACAAATTCATCATAGAAGGTGATTAGTACATCAGTGAATCTCAATCAGAAATCCAGTTGCAAAGCAAGAGATCTACTGTTTCATCCTAACAGGTGAATCAGTACTAAAATCCTTTAACCAGGTAGACTTAACAGTCTTTTGTAAAATCTCTTTACCAAGTGCATACTTCATTGTATGTTTGTAAATCCTTTAATAGGGTGGATTTAGCAATCCTTATTGCTCCTAGCAGGGTAGATCATCAGAAGTGATCAAATTGTAAGCCTTAACCAGCCAACTTTATTCTGCAGTACTAAAGCTTTGTGGGTTTCATCCCCACCCTAGTTTTACTTTCTTTTTGGAAGGTTTCTGGGTAACCAAATCTATGTGTCATTGTTGTGAATGCTTTTAAGTTTCATGTTTTCTATATGCATAAGGAAAAAGTGAATTATATGTTAATACATCTGTAATTGTAAGAAAATTTGGAGTTACTGATTCACCCCTCCCCTTTCAGTAACTCGGTTAATTCCTGAATATTTCCAACAACTTCACCTTGGATGGTAGCTATTCCAGTGTCCACAGTTATAATTTTTTCCTTCTCAACATTTTTTGTTATAAAGATAGCATATCTTTCCCCTTTTTCCATCTTTAAATCTTTGAATAATAGTGTGATTGAGTACAACAAGAAATAAAGTAAGATCGTTATAGATGAAGGGCTTATCTTGTTGTTCACTAAATACTGTAAATATCGTACACCCAAACCTGCTATTAAAAATAAGAGAAAAGGGGAAGGCGAAACCTATAGCAGGAAGAAGTGGAAATCTCCTTAGGGATCGAAAGGTAGAAAAGGGAGTATCACTCTTGATGACAATGATAATGGGATAGAGATCGTGGATGAATCTGTTAATATTTTGGAGGAAATGAATGAAGATGAAGAGAATATGAATTTGTAGCTAGAAGATGTGAAGGGGATGGATACTGATGACTTTGATTCCAAGGCCATCTTTTCCTTGAAAATGGGTAAAATTAGTGTTAGTAACCCTCCCCCTCTGCTGAATGTGGATGATAGCATCTCCTCCACATAGAAGAATATTGGCAAGGGAATTGAAGGCAAAAGGAAAAATCTTTGTTTCTTTAGCCTTGGTATGAACCCGGATATAAATCTTGTTGACTACCCTTCTTCTAAATCCAAGACCACTCTTTCTAATCATGATAAGACTTCATTAGATAATATTGTGGCTAACCCTAAGGATTGTATTGAGAAGGGTGATATTCATCATACTGATGTTTGTTCATCCAGTCTAGAGTTCCTTAAAAATGCCAAAGCTAAAGTTGATGTCTCTCTTTCTCTGGACCAATAGATTTATAATGAGGTCTGTGGCCTCGGGTGTAAGATTGGTAGGCTGAAAGCCTATCTAGAACAAGAAATCAAAGCTATAAAGATTCTGGAACAAAATTATTTAAAAATCATGGAGTATATGAAGCTTTATGAAGATGGGTTAAAGAAAATCCTGCATGACAGTGATGGAAAAATCTCATCCTTCATTTATAAAATCAAGGACTTCATGGGGCAGATGGAAATGATGGGTATTGTGTTGGATGTCAACATTGGTAGTTAGGGGATGGTTTCTATGGAGGCTACTAAATATGGGCTAGCAAAAAGAATTAGGGGTAGACTAAACAAAAAATTTGCAGCCTCTTCTAACATCATCAACATCTTGATAATACCATGGAAGTGGTTAACATCATTAGGAACTAGACTGATAAATCTCTAAAGGAGCTTTCTTAACTATTTTCCTTCTGCTTATTTATCCTATATGGTTTTTTGCTAGTTTTGTAGTTTGCTTCTAGGTTCTAGTTTTATGGTTGTGTTTTCCAACCAAAAATATCTCTTACTTTGTGTCTCTTTTGCTAAAATATAATTTTATGTTGTAGGGGATTTTGTGTCCCCATTAAAACCTATTTTTACCTTAATCTAAAACATTGTAAATCACTTGATCTCCCTCTATATGGAAATCGAAAAGATCCTCAAAACATCCTTTATTATCATAGTCACTTCCCATGTTAGAAGGATGAATTCGTTATACTCATGATACCATCTCCATAAACATTGTCATCATTGTCAAACACCACCAAATCTCATGCATTAATTTAAGGAACCATAAGACAAATCTAGTTGGGAAATTATGGTATGTCATTGTTAGTTTTGATCTTAGTGTCAGTTCTTGAGAGTGTCTCTCTCATAATTGGAGGGGTTCAAAATCCTCTTGCAACATTAAAACCCAAAATGCTAGTTAATTTACCTAAAAATCCACTTTTCTAATTTATATTATTTTTCCCATTTCCCCTAATTTGGGTAGTTCCTTGTGCACTTGGTTTTCACCTTTATATACATGTAGGATATGTAGTGAGAAAATTTTCACATGCAATGTTGTACACCCCCATGTGCATGTTACATAGATTGTATGAAATATTATGCAATGGTAGGTGCATGGTACTTCACACTCCACATTTTAATTCATGTCATTGGCTATGCATGCAACACTACACATTGAGTGTGCATGGCCATAAAATTGGCGAGCATTACCATATACGAAGAATGCATGATCATGCATTATCATGTCTTGGTGCATAATAGGTGCATCCTATGAAAAAAAATTATGTGCTATTTTTCTTCTTTTTTATCCTACTCAAGTTTCTCCTCACCCCTTAAATTTCATTTGACTTTTATTTAATTTTCCCTAATCTTTTAAAGAAACCTTCACCATCTCTAAAACATTGGTAGTCAAATTCCAAAAGCACATGGAAAATTGACCAAGCTGAGGATAGGAACTTACCATTGGACTAACGTCAAGCACTAATTTTTAAACATGCTATCATTCTACCAATGAATCTTCCTAACTCTTCTTGAGATGATCCTCCTTTGTATTTTTATCTTCTCGATCTCTCATTTGTAAGTTGAGAAAGTTAAAAAAAATGAGCTCTATTTACCCATATTTTCCTTATTTATTCCCCATTTGAATCCTAATTGACTTTTTTCCATCCTTTTAATATCTTTTATTTCACTTTTTTTTTTACCTATTGAGAGTTTAAATAAAATTTATTATATACTCAATCTATCAAGAGGCATTTATCCTATGATCCTCCTATCACTAGGAATTTTTTTCACTGAGCTTCAGAAGTTGTGTCAATTATCTGTCAATCCAAGAGGCCGACCAACCATTCTACAACCTGGGGTAAAATCCTATCACTAGGCATATAATGAACATTTTTTTTTTCTTTAAAACCATGCTTTAATAATTATTGTCCCAAAAAATGATAATTTAAAATTGATTAATGAATCTTTATTATATCTTGGTTAGCATTTTCTTCTGAATATTTATTAATTATAAATTTTTAAATTGTTTAGTTAAACTAATTATCTCTTAATAATTAAATAGTTTTATTTTAATTAATTTAACTATTTCTCCTAAATAATTTCCTCACTTGAATATATAAATTTAATATTTTAGTTATCTTCTCTAGATGCATTTACACTTCATGGTTCTCCAAAAATTAAATATAATCAAATAACTTATTTTCCCTATCTATTTATAGCTTATCAATCTTTGCAATCTTCGTGCATTTTATTCATACCCTCTCTTAACATTTCTGAATGGTTGATTTGACATTTCTCAATCTTGATTTTGCCTCTTAATTCTTGGAAATTTTTTGATCGCTGATTTTGCCTCTTAATCCCTAGAAATTTCTAGACCCTTGATTTTACCTCTTAATCCCTGAAAATTTTGAACCATTGATTTTGCATCTTAATCCTTGGAAATTTCTGGACCCTTGATTTTGCCTCTTAATCCCTGGAAAATTTTGGACCCTTGATTTTGCCTCTTAATTCCAATCGTTGATCGAATGTATATGAAGTGTATAAATAATAACTTTACCCCTCTTATCTTACATCTAGTACTACTATCAGTGAGGAGCAACCCACATACCAAATTATCAAAGCAAGTCTGAAGCAACAATGGAATCTCCTGAGGTCTTCATAATGGTATTATTGTTTATCATTTGGTTTTGTACATAGATAAAAATATTATTGTTTATGATTTAGGTTTTTGCAATGATTTTAGATTTATTTTCTTTTTGCTTGGATTGTGAGTTTAGACTATGTACAAGTTCTTAGATTTATTTCTTATATGTATTAATTGTGAATCCAAACTTTACACTGCATTGTTTCTATTATTATAAATAGATTTTAACATGATTTATAATATTCACAAATGTTACAAATACATTTTACTGCTCTAATGATTAATACAATTATTTTACTAACCTAAATTTTATTTCATTAGTGAAAATTATTTTTCATAATATATTTTTAGCGTCAGGTAAAAGTCATCCCATACAATTTTCAATTGTACATATAAGAGACTCCAGTCGCACAAAAAGTGTGACTCGTGTTTTGGGTGGGTTTTGAATCTGTGTAAGAAATATATGGAATTTGCAGGGCCTGGTGGACGTGGCGGTTGGGGGAGATTCGGAAACCCTGGAGGTCAAGCTAGTGGCGACTCCCATTACAATGAAAGGCTGGTACATTATCTAATTCTGATGATGATTCTGATTCTGATGGCGAATTGCGGAGACCTGCTGGCGATGACGCATCTGCTGCGACAGAGCTTGAAAAAGAAAGGAATGACGAGGAGAGGCGTCGGGATGATGAAATACAAAATGATGCGTTCATTCTACTGACAAATATGATTCTGTTGATTCAAAGCTGAATGAAAAGCAATACAGCCGATTGACAATGAAAAATACAGATAATAAATCTGAAGGTGATTCTGATATTCTGATGGCAAATCGGAGAAATCTTCCCGTGATGACACGTCTGCTGCGAGAGAGCTTTCTCACAGCAGATGTGTCATCTCCGACAGATTTCTCCGATTTTTCATCAGAATCACCTTCAGATTTATTCTCTCTATTTTTCATTGTCAATCGGCTGCATTCGGTCTTATTCAGCTCTGAATCAGCAGAATCATATTTGTCGGTGAACGCCATCATTCTGTACTTCATCTTCCACGTCTCTCCTGGTTATTCCTTTCTTACACATTTGGTATCTGGTAGTATGCTCAGAATTTTACATTTCGAACATGCCAGGGAACTGAGCGGTGTAATTGTAACAGCAACTTCAAAATTCAACTGGGATAAACTTCATCCATGTTGGAATATTGTAGAAATATGTAGTAATTTCTACCGCAAAAATGGATAAACTTCATTCATTCTGTTTTGGCCTGGTGGACGACGCGGTTGGGGAAGATTCGGAAATATTTCAAGAGTTGTATATGAAATGCTTGATACAACTTCATGTGGCTCTAGCTAATGTAAAATTCACCAAGGCGTAGCCAAGGTTCATAATATGTGATTTCATAATTTTTGTTCTTAATTTTAGACATGTTTCTTCGAATCGTAAACAAGCACTGTATGCGATGTAACCAAAAATAAGCACAAATGCTGAAGAGTCACTATCGGCATATGAATTTTTTTACCTTCCAAAAGATTTTATGTATAAACGTCATCAATTTTTTTTTAAGGTTTTCACCAATGTTGAAGTATTTTTCTTCTTTTTATGCAGAAATGGTATTAACCTTGGCTAGAGCTTCCATGTGGCTCTAGCCAAGGTTAATACCATTTCTGCGCAAAAGGAAGAAAAATACTTGAACATTGGTGAAAACCTAATAAAATTGATGACGACTATACTAAAAATCTTTTCGAAGGTAAAAAAAAGACATGCCGATAGTGCCTCTTCAGCATTTGTGTTTTTTTTGTTACATCGCATGCAGTGCCTGTTTACCATTCGAAGAAACATGTCTAAAATTAAGAACGAAAATTATGAAAACTCATATTATTAACCTTGGCTACGCCTTGGTGAATTTTACATCAGCTAGAGCCACATGAAGTTGTATAAAGCATTTCATATGCAACAAAATGTTCGGATTACAGAAGAATGCGGAAAAAAAAAAGTGAAATCGTTTATGCCAAACTTCAGGTGTGTTATGTGTTTAGATGACCTTCTCTTATGCTAGATATTCATTGTTATCACCATTATTTATGTTTTTACGTCTTCTTCATTTATTGTAATTTTGGAACATATTCACCGATGGGAAGAAATACACAGAGAGCCGTGCTAAATCTACGGTAACTCTTCTTCACTGAATTGGAATACTGTGTTCATTGTAATGAGAGGGATCTTCCTGCACACATAGAATATTCTACCTGTATTGGCCATTTAACTCTTTAGAACAATGACAAATATTATTCATTGAATATCTCACTATTCACTTAAACTCGGCATTTATAACCGATTAGAGAGTGTTTTGTTGTTTACAGTGTTTTGTACGGAAAAGTATTCTTATTCTATTCCTGCCGAAGGCAGTCACCAATAAATGGTGATTAATTTCAGTTTGATCAGCCAATCAAAATGCTGAGATTTCTTGCATAAGTTTATTTGCAATGATACATTTATAAAAGTTTCATTTTTTAATAAATTTTTTTATGCAAAATATGTTTTCCAACTCTGATTGGTGTTGCAGATTGCCAGCGGAGGCATTCTCGTATATCAAAGTGCATGGCAGATTGTCCGGAGGCTGTATTGGGCGACATCTCTATTTGAATTACATTGTTGTCGATATGGGTTGCTCTACTTCAATGGAGATTGTGCTATCTCTGACTACTGCTCTTTTCATTGTTATGGTCAGCTCTGCTGTCAATGTCATCAAGCCTGGAGATGTTATGACCTTGACTGCTGGTGCAGCTTGAAGAAACTTCTTTCAAGAAAAACTTCTTTCCACTACTAGATTAGATTATGCCAATTCCAGCCCAGCCACGACTCTCGATAAAACCCTCACAGTATGTACTTGTTTATACCAATGCCTTCATTAAATTTATCTTCCTAGATTATCTATGCATGCTAACTTATCAGGGGGATACGCTGCCATGGTTTATGGTTTAGAGGGAAGAAGTGGAGAATTTATAATGTAGATATATGCTTTTCCCCTCCAGAATCTCTTGGAAATTCTCTTCCTGCTCAATCAACCCTGCATGGAGCAGCAAGAGGAGGCTAACTTGTAAAGTGCACAAGAAAAGGTAGTTTATCTTTTAGAGTGTAATATCTGTTTGGGTGAATTAAGGTACTTGACTTAATATGGTTTCTTTCTAATGAAGAATGTTGTTAATAGGCGAGTGGAACTGGGTAGCTATTTAAATAAAATAGAGATCACATTACCTAGTGAAAAAATTTATTTTCATGTCTCTCTTTTGTTTAGTTTACATCACATGGTGATGAAAATCTGCCTGCATGCAGAGAAATTCAGGCAATGTTCCACAATGCATTGTTGGTGATTGTGAAACTGAAGAGCAAGCACATTGCTGGTTCTTTTTTTAAAAAAATAAAAAAATTAACAAAACTTTTTTTTACTGCAGGTAGTTCAGCATAAAGAAAATTCCATTTTCATATTTGATATTCAACGTTTCTAAAGCTTGCATCGATTTGTTGAACATGAATGCCTGCTTTGCCAGGCAGAGACTTATTAGAGTGAGAACAGAGGCGTCATTTTGGTCTTAAAACAGCTGATGGACTAATGGAGATTGAATATGGCAATGTAAAAGAGCAGCAGATATGGACATAAAGTGTTAGGCATTTGCTTTCCTTTGCACAAAATCAGAAGAAACTATAGGACTGTATTTTTCCGTAGTGGTTAGATTTAGTGTATTATCACTTCAGAGGCTGAGGATTTTGTAATTCCCATCCAATTTTTTTAAAAAAATCAGTATGCTTCTCTCAATGCAATATGTACATATAGTTTGGGTCGGGCTTGCTAGGAAAGTGTCACCAGCAGCTATTCATAGAAAAATCTTATAAGATTTGATTTCATATACATATAAATTAAATTAGTTTTTCTGAACCACATAGTCCATTATTTTTTAATCTTTTAATATTTGATTGTTCATATTTTTATTAATAATCTTAATGTTGGTCAGTCAGTATTAATATGATTTTATGATGTCAAATCAGACCAATTGTCTTTTAGAATGACAAATACATTGAAGATGAACAAGGGATTTTCTGACAAAAAAAGTAGCAAATAAACTTTGAAATTCAATGTTATATTTGATGAACCACTTATAAATTTGATATTAATTTATTTCAGAAACATTCTATTTGTGAAAAGAATTTTGGTAAATAAAATGCAATTCAATTTAATTAAACATGCTAAAATAATCTAGATATATGAAATGGAATTCAATTCAATCAAACCTGTAAAAATATTTAAAGATTTAAAAAAAACGGTTTTGTTGGGGATTAATCCAGTTTAAGTAATTTAAATTGAATTGACGTTTTGTTTAAATATAGTAGATTGGATAAAGTACTAGTGGCTGGTACATGGAACATAGATCTGCATGAGCATATTTATTCCCAAGTCAATTTGCCAAACACTTAATCTTCTAATATGGATTATACTCAACCTTTGTTGAATTTGGCATATTAGGCAGGACACATCTTCCTAATACAATTGACTTGAGCTGAACGTATCAGTTTTCTGTTTGCTTACAGGTGACATAATCTTTTTTACTGAATTGATTACTTTCAAATTTTTGTTTTTGTTTTTTTCAGAATTGGAAGGGCCAAATTTGTTTGAGGGTCCAAACCATCTTGAAGGCATTTTCCCTCTTTCTATTACTATGTAAATTGCCTTCTAGATTATGGCTGTGTATTCTTATTGGTTTTCATTATGTGGAGTGTGACTTGTACAATAACTAGAGATTTCTGAAATATTTTTATGGTCAATCAAATCAGAATATGAATCCATTCCAGAGTTTTATATTATGTCATAAATTCTTAGCAACTATTGTATTTTTTCTTAGATATTCCTTTTAGAAAATAGTGATCTAGTGTGTTCTTTTCTTGTTTCAGGGAGACATTTGATTTTTTATGTTGTCGAAGAAGCTTATTGTATCATGCAAAATGAAACATTACTCTTATAGCTAACTTGGTATGTATGAAACATTACTCTTACAGCATAACGAAACCTACATTGCCCTCATTCCCAAAGTTGACAATCCTTCCTCTATGCTGGATTTCGGACCTATAAGCCTCTAGAATACCTTCTACAAAATTCTTACCAAGATTCTTATTGGTAGGATAAAGCCTCTGCTGGAGAAGTTAATTTTTCCCACTCAAAAGGGATTTGTCCCGGGAAGGCAAATTTTGGACGTGGCTATTGCTACCCATGAGATCATTCATTCTATGGACAGGAGCAAGATTCCAAGTATGGCCTTTAAATTGGATATTTCTAAAGCTTATGACAAGGTCAATTGGTCTTTTTTGATCAAAATTCTTAGAAAAATGGGGTTCGAGGACAAAACTATCCAAATCATCAAGGAATGTACCCAAACGGTGTGCTTCTCTATCTTGGTTAATGACTCCCTAGGGGGCTTCTTCGCCCCAGAAAAAAGTCTCAGACAGGGAGACCCCCTCTCACCTTATCTTTTTATTATGGTTGCCGATATTCTTAGCAGGAATCTTTGTATGCTATCGGAAAGAGGGTTAATTAAGGGGGTTAAACCGGCTTCTACCAGCCCCAAGGTGGTGCTGGAACAATTTGTGGATGATACCTTCCTGTTTGGGTTTTCTTCGGTGATTGAGGCTAGGTATTGGAAGCAAATTCTAGAGTGCTACGCTTGGGCTTCTGGTCAATGCATTAACTATCAAAAGAGCCATCTATTCTTCTTCAATATGCCTCTAGAGACTCAAAATAAAGTGCTTCAAATCCTTGGATGCCTCTCTGCTTCTCTTCCTTCCACCTAACTGGGTCTTCCACTCACTGTCAAAGAGGTTGCTCAGAATTTCTGGAATTCTATTCTTGAAAGGACTCAGAAAAAGCTTGCGGGTTGGAAATGGAAAATGTTGAGCAATGCTGGCAAACTTCAGTTGGTGGCGGCTACCCTTCAAGGTGTCCCCGTCTATTTCCTATCACTCTTTAAGATCAAGAGCAACATGGATGATAAGTTGGAAAGGATCCAGAGGACCTTCCTATGGACAGGATCAAAGGAGAAAAAGAGGTTGTCTCTTGTGAATTGGGACACAGTTTTCCTTTCGAAACATCTTGGTGGTTTGGGGTTAAGAAAAATCAACTACATGAATAAGGCTCTATTGACCAAGATTGCCTGGAAGCTCATTGAGGGAAAGGCTGAATGGTGTAAAATAATGGAAGCCAAATATCTCCAGGGCCTCCCGTTTAATAGGAAGTTCCAAGATACTGACCTTCCTACTGGTTCCAAACTATGGAAGAACATCTGCAATTGTAGGAACATCATTACCAAGGGGGCTTTCTGGCAGGTCGGCAATGGGAGGTCTATTGGGTTCTAGAAGGATCACTGGATCCTAAACCTCCCTAATCTGGGATGTAAATTCAAACCTCTCATGGAGCACCTTAGACCTATTCTTGGCAATAGAGTCTCTAATTATATGACCAGCAGAGATTGGAAGGACATACAGACATGGCTGCTGGATAGATAGGATCTAAAAAAAATGGGGAAGGAGCTCATGGAGAACCTTAACATCAGAATTTTAGACCATGAGGATGCTATCCTATGGGCCCCCACCCAAACAGGGAGGTTCTCTGTCAAATCTACTTACAATCTGTTATTAAAGGAAAATGGTAACTCAGAGGATTGGAAGAAGATCTGGATCCCTCAACTCACACTAAAAATTAACTTTTTCTGGTGGACTCTCATGCATGGAAAAGTTCTAACTCAAGACAACCTTGTTAAAAGGGGCTTCTCCATGGCGAATAGATGTGCCCTTTGCTTGAGAGAGGAAGAAACAATAAATCATTTGTTTATACACTGTGAATATGCTAGTAATATATGGCATGAAGTCATTTGCAATCTAGGGGTCCAATGGGTCTTCAGTAGGGAGGTTCACTAATTCAGCTTCTGGAATTCTCCCTCTAAACATCCGCTGCTCCAACTGCTCTGGCGGCTGATCCACCCACATGTCTATTGGATGATCTGGAAGGAAAGGAACAACCAGATCTTTAGAGATGAGTGTACCCCTACTGGAACTTGCTTCCAGCTTGGTACCAGATTGCTTTGTGAGAATACTCGAGTGGCCAACTGGAAGCTCCCCTCTGCACCCCCCAAGGCTTGGGAGGTTAAAATTGCTGATAATTGGAATATCCTACAGGGGTTCTCCCAGTTTGATGACACTAAGAAATTTTCCTGAAAAGCCACTAGATGGCTGGCTCCTGCCATGGGGTGGATCAAATTAAATTTCAATGGTGTTGCTAATGCTAAGGGCCAAGGTGTAGGAGGGATCCTTCATGACCATAATGGCAATTGCGTAGCTGCTTATGTTGGACCCATTTTTAATGGCACTGTGACTCAAGCTGAGAGTATCGCTCTGTTATGGGGAATCAACACCGCTATGAGTTTGAATATAAGACATATGGCTATTGAAGGGGATTCCAAAATCATAATCCAGGCTGTTAAAGGGGGGACTAGCGTCGAATGGAGAGCCAACCCCATCCCGTTGGAAATAAAAATGCTTCTAAATAACCTTCATCATTTCACTGTTGAACACACGTACAGAGAAGGGAACCAAGCCATCGATTCTTTGGCTATGATGGGCCTACATCAGCAAAGACTCACCACTTGGAATGAGGTGTCAGAATTGCCCTTGATGACTCAGCATATCATCGAGGAGGAGAAGAATTTGAATGTTGTGACATGTTATCATGATTAATTCAAACTTGTGCTGGATCACGTGCCCATGTGTCCATAAGATTTTTGGGAGTTGTAAAAGGTGGTTTCTTCACCCCATACATTTTGATAATCACCTCCCATACGTGCAAGGTAATGGCGGAATTACTCAGGTTGCCTACTTGGCAATTTTAAACAATGGGCATATCCTTGGCATTATTTCCATTAATAACACCTACAGATCTACCAGATTGGTTGGTATGGTGCGTACCTCCCAAAGACTTTCTCAAAGAAAATGCTACATTAAAAGGTTTCAAGGAAAATTTTTCCATTTTATGTGGTCTGCTAAAAATTACTACCCTACTCGGCTCTTTGGTTTTTCTACTCCTCCGATGCTGGCTGATCCTGAATCTGAAATAGGGGGCAATACTTTGCATATTGAACCTAATTAAATTGATGAAGCTTTTTCCAGTGATGCTCTTATCACTCACTACTATAAAGATGATGGGATTTGAGGGTTTATGGAGTGCATGAGAGGAGGACATGATGAGAGGATCTTGAAGCAGTTTGTCTCCACTTGGAATAATCATAAGGTCTGGGTGGGAGGCCTTCATTTCCATCTGAATGAAGAAGTTATTACCAAAGCGACTGGTCTTCCCATGACTAGTATAAAATACAAGAAGATGAGTAGGACCCCAGATCCCACCAGCCTCAATCAGTTCTTTCAAGAGGGGGAACAGCCTGTGAAAAAGCAAGGAGGGTTCAACAAAGAGGAGCTCCCCAACTTCTGGCCTAAAATCTATCTGATTATTATGAAATACTTTACTTTGGAGGGTAAGTTTACTATTTACTACTACTATCACCTACCATTTTTGAACCATATTAGGAATAAAGGTTTGATTTCTATTCCTTTTTATCTGCTTCATTCTATTGAAAGTAATATTGCTGATATTAAGGGGAATCTGGACAAGCCCACCCCCATTCTCCACTAGGGGCTCCTCCTCCACCTCTTCCAATTCCACAAACCCCCTATTATCTAGGAAATCAGCCAAAATATGCCTCCAATTGAAGCTACTAAACCCACCCAATCCTCTGAATCCCTTCAATTTGTTCAAACTTCTGAGAATGATATGGTTGGAGGAAAAATATGGAAGAAGACCCATAAGAAGCGGACTGACCATGAGTACTCCTATATATCCAATTCTATTGACCTCAAAATTGATTCTGAAAGTACCCCCATAACTGACCCCAAGAAGAAGGATTTGGAGGGCCTAGGTATTATTGAGGTGGACCTTAGTGGCACTGGGCATAGATGCTCTATCAGGATTGCTAAGGAGCAATGCAAGTCTAGACTTAAGAAGGATGCTACCCATGAAGCCTCTAAAAAAGATTCCCCATCCCATGAGTCCCTCAATGACTCCTCTGATCATCTGACTAGCCCCCATAGAGGTGACCCCGACCCCCATTCCAGTCCCCAGCATACTCAAAATATCTCCTTCAACCCCACTCCACCTTCGAGCCCCACCCGGGAACCACATAATCGTGAGGATGATCCCAATGTTGATAGAGCCCCCTCTGAGGTGACTAATTTCAAAGGCATCCTCAAGAAAATTTTTTTTGGAGATGGATAGTGACATCTGTTAGTCCATTTTCCTATCATTGCAAAACCTTATGAAAATGGCCTCCTCCCTACAAATGTTTCATGGTTTTTGTCCTGCCCTGTGTTCTTCTTGTTGTCGCCAAGCTTTGGTCCAATTCGCATGTGCTGAAGTGCAAAATCCCAAAATATATTCAAATTCTAAAGTCTGCTAGAAAAATTGTCAAAATTTGCCACAGTGTCGAAAACCCACAGTGTTTTTGAAAATCCATGTTGTTTTCGACCTTTTTGGCCTACATAAAACCCTTGATGTTTTCGGCTTCCCTACTATTCTTTGTGTCATGTTGAAAATCTCTGTGTGTTTTTGATCCTCTTTCATTGAAAACATTATGTGGTTTTGACCTCGCACTAGTTCCCTATTTGCTGGTGTTTTCTCTAACTATGCAGGTACGATGGGTGTTGGGGCCCAGTCTTTGCATGGTGTTAATCGTGCTTTCTCCAAGTCTCTAGGCGGTTACTTTTTCTATTCAGCGATCTGGTGACTGTGCTGTCACGAGATCTCTTTGTGCTTGGCGATTGGCGCCTAACCTTCAGTGACCTGGCGGGTGGTCTTTTTCTCTTTAGTCATGTGATCTCCAAATATTTGGTGGTTATCTGCTAGCATCTCATGATCACGCGGGCGGTTAGTTTCCCATAGTCGCATGATCGCAGAATGGTGGGTCCCAGTTTCTGTTCAGTTCCCTGGCGGTCTTCTTTGCTTAGCGCTCAAGTGCGATGATGTGGGGCTGGTTTCTTCCAAATGGTAGAGGAGGGAGATCAACGGTCGACGTGTGATCACATGGAATATTCTTTCCCCATGCGATCATGCGTCTGCCATTGATCTTGTTTGTTTCTAGCATTGCCTTGGTGAGGTAGGCCCAATGTTAGAAGGGAGGCGAGGGCGTGTGTTCCTATTGGTTGTCACATGATTGCATCTCAGAGTTTTCTGACAAGCGACCATGCGACCAGCTCTTTCCTTGCGCATGGGTCCTCGCTCTTCACAATTGGTGGTTGTGATGATGGTCTCGAAGGTAGACATGTGGCAGCCTATGATAGGCTGTTGCATGGTCGCATAGCCTAGTTTTTGGCTATGTGATCATGTGACCACTAGCCATGTGTCCATGGCGGTGTGTTGGCATCTTGTCAGGTAGGCCCATTGGTTTTTGTTGTGGAGGTATGCATTTTGTGCAGTGGGTCCAGATACCACACTGTGCTGAGATGGCAGTTTTCTTTTGGCTGGCGGATGGACACGTGGCGGTCTCATGGCTGTCGCATGATTGCATAGCCCAGAAATTGGCTATGTGATCATGCGACAAATGTGGTTGCAGAGTTGTGTGGTGGCAGTTATGCATGGCAAAGTAGTGGCCTACGGGTGGTCGCATGTTCACATAACCCATCTTTGGGCTATGCAATCATGCGATAGGGTGCCACATGTCCCTGGGGCCCATCTGCAGTGGTTTGGTAGGCTAGGTGGTGGGTGGTGTTGTGGCGGTTTCCGGTTGGACCGTGCTGGCGGGATGGTGAGGTTGAACGCGGGCCCAGGTTGGGGTTTCTCTACGGTGACATGATGATAGGAGGGTGCATGTTTTTGGTTTGTCGCATGTTCACGTGAGCCCATTTCCTGGCTTGCGAACATGCGACAAACCCTATTGTGGCAAGCAGCAGCATCGACGGTAAAGGTAAATGATGTCACATGTTCGCATAACCTATTTTTGAGTTATGTGATCATGCGACCAAGCATAGATTGAGCCTTTTTCCTATGGTGGTGAGGTTGTGACTGCGTGGTTGCATGACTAGAGGCAAACAGTCATGAAGCTTGAAGCCCATGAATTGCGTGTGACTATTTATTTTCAAATTTGGATTTGCAACGACAGGAGGTACCCAGAATTTATGGTTTTCTGGCCGTTTCTTGGCCTGGTTGGTGGAGGCTATGCCCTAGCTGTCTATAGCTTGTTGCAACCCGTTTTGGGTTCCCATGGCAGCTAGTGGTATATAGGGTTGATTTTTTGACTATGTCTGGGTTCTGGATTTTTTCAGTTCCAGTGGGAAGTTGGGAACTTTGTCACATTGTAGGAGGCTAAATAGAGTTTCTGGACATCTTTTGCAGGTTATTGAAGTGGTTGTCTCATTTCTGGTGTAGAAATATACATGATTCATCAAACTTAATACAATTATTCTCATTCTTTCATGTCTCTCCTTGGTGTCAGTCTTGTGAGTTTTGGATTTTCTGATCCATTGCATTGGGTTGCCTCTGCATATGTTCTAGTCTTTAGTTCTTGAGCTAGGATCAAGTGAAATATACTTCAGATAGGGCATAGATTCAGTTTGGTTGTCTACAGAAGGATCTTATAAGCAGTGGGTGGGTTGGGATAGTTGTATTTATGGCTTTGAATCTTTGACAGTAGTTGGTTCATGCTTCTATATTTGCATTTGATGATTTACCCAATGGATAATGGCACTGATCAAGGATTAGTATATTCAGTTGAGTCCAATGTTTGATGGGTTTTGCCTATTTCTTGCATGTCTTTGCATCAATACCATTTCAAATCTTTTCCCTTCACAAGACCATTTTACACTGCATAGTAGAGTTGATTCAATGAATGCCTGGTTAGCATTTATCAATCCTTTACTATGATCTTCTTTTTAAATCCAGAAGTATAAGGTGTGTAGTGAGTTTGATTTTTGTTTGGATTAGGTGTACCTAGCTTGGTTTTGCAGAGCCAGAAGTAGAAGAGGGCAGTCTTGTCCCTAGAGTTGGTCTAGTTACCCTAAGACCTCTTTCCATTTTGGAGCTAACCATTCCTAAAATCCTTTAAGGGTATATTGGCAGCCTGTTAGAGCATAAGAGTTTTCGAACACCAACAACATCGATGACCTTAGGAGGAAGGTCCAGAGGCTGGAAGACCATTGCAAGCTGACCAACAAATTTTCCCTCAAAATCATGAGGAATTCAGCCACTACTTTGTGTCTTGTGCAGGAGAAGCTTGCTGGAGGAGCACTGCCGGAGGATGAAGACAACAAGGATCTTTGACAATTTTTTTTGGAAGAGTGCTCAAATACATTGCTGTCTAAGTAGCTAGGGGGTAAAAGTAGTTAATTGTGGGGGTCTTTATTTTGCTCAATTACTGGTCAGAATCCCCCAGTGTTGTTTTTGGGGGTTTTGTCAATTGCTATTGTTTTAAGACTAGCCCGGTGTGGCTCTAGTTTGCTTACAATCTGAACACTATAAGTTGTAGGTCTAATTTTGTTTTTTGGCTTGCTAGCATCATGATTTTTGTTTTTGATAGGGGAAAGTATGTTTAGAGTCTGGGATTCATTGCTTCATTGCTGTAATGCTTATTTGTGGAACTCTCTTTCGGCTAGTGCCATTAACATGCTGTTAATGTGCCTCTAGTCTCTGTTATGGGCCAGCACCCTCTTGCTGCTTTTATCTATCAAAAATTTGGTATTTGTGGTGCTAATTTGATTAAAGCAGAAGCTCGTTGTAGTGGATCCTTTTATGTTGTTGACATCCAAATTTGTTCAAGGTGGCCATGTATAACTATCCTAAAGATTTGTTGGAGACTGTAATCTTAACTACCCCTGTCACATAATCATCCATATGCATAGATTAAAGATTGAGGCAGATTTGTCAAAGATTTGAAAGATTTTGTATTAACTCCTCCAACATGTCACTGTCCATCTAGATTGTTCTCACACTTTTTGGGTTATGTTAATGTTTCCTATTTATATTGGATGATTGCATTTTTCCAATTATTCTCTCCTAGAAGAGTCTAGCACATAGAGTTGTAAGTAACTAAATGTCATGCTCTGTATTGTATGATATGTAGTTCAGTATATTGTAATGTTATATTATTGTTTTATGTATCAAATATGGTTCTTTTGGTCTCTCGGTGTTCTTTTCGCTAAACATATTTGGAAAATGTATAGTGATAAAAAGGAATGGAATATTATTTAGAATAATAAATATCTCTTTAATTCTCCCTCTTTGGTGATTTTCCTTTCGTCACCTAATATTGAAAATGGGTCTTCTATATGGGGTTTGGTACATAAATCTAAACATTTGGTGGTCAGTGGGTCTAGATGGAACTTGGGTGATGGGGAGAGAATAAAATTATGGAAAGATTATTAGCTTATAGATTGTCCTATAATGGATCTTTTGTATGATCAAGACATCATTGACTCTTATAAAAGGGTCTTTGGAAATAGGGTTACCGATTATTGGATGAATGATAATTGTGGTGATACAGTTCCATCCATCCAAGTTTGGTTGACATTAAAACTTGGTTTAATGCAAGGGTTATCTATGTAGATCAACCGGATTCCCACATCTAAGTTCATAATTATAGTAGGTTCTACTCTTTCTCTTCTTGATTAATGGAACTCCACCCCTGCAAAGAACCCAATGCTTTATGGGATTCTTGCTAGGTCAAAGGTATTATCTGGATGATTGGTACTTTGTTTTGTATTATGATTCATTATAAACTCCCAACTATTGATAATTTGTGTAAGATGGGTTTCAATCTTGTTAATGGGTGCTATGTCTACAAAAAATATTATGAATCTTTCCTCCATATGTTCTTCAAATGATCTTTTTCTTGTAAGGTTGAGGAAGCCTTTTTATCCAGATGGAACTTATCTTGGGTCTTCTGTAGAAGCATTAAAGATTTCACTTCTCAATGTTCATGTTGGGCTTATAACACCAATGGTAATGTGGTGTAGAGATTGGTTTCACCTCATATTTTCTAGAATATATGGAATGAAGACAACCATAGAATCTTTAGGGATAGTGAAGCGGCTACGTGAGTGGTTGCAAAGAATACTATAAAGGCTATTTAGGATAACTTTATATCCACCAGAAATGAAGAAATCTTACGACATGAGGTGTATGATCCTAATTCCTTCCTCCTATGTAACCTTAAATACAAAAGTAAAAACCCCAGTAAAAAGGAGAATGTGGTCTTGTCTTCCCCTCCAGAGGGTTGGCTGAAAGTGAATTTTGATGGGGCTACCAAAGGCAACCCTGGTCAAACTAGCTATGGAGGTATTATAAGGGATATGTAAGGGAATTATATTGGTTTCATAGCTACCCCTCTGGGTATCCAATCTAGTCATGTAGCTAAACCTAATGGGGCCTTACATATCATAAAACTTGCTAAAGATCTACAATGCATAATTTTTTTGATAAAAGGTGACTCAAAAAATATTGTTAGATGTCTACATAGTAACTCCCTCCCTAAGTAGATGGTTGAGATTAATATAAAAAATCCAAGTCATTTATTAAAACTTTTGAAAATATTATCATTAAACATACTTAGTGTGAAGCTAATAAGGAGGTGAACTGTATTGCCAACCTGGCCCTAATTTCAAATCACATTATGCCTTGGCATGAGGAAATGAAGTTTGGCCTCAAACTTAAGGAAATCATTAAGGGTGATTTGACACATAGTGTCATGAGAAAAATAAATCTTAATAATCGTAGTGACACGTAATTTCCTTGGCTCTTGGATCATCATAAACATGAGAATGGTGAAGTACACCTTGTCTACCATTTATAACTTGTATGGTTTGTGGGAAATTTTTGGCTTTATGTTCTTCGATTTCTCTATGAAGGGAAATTTTAATCAAATAATTGGGAGAAATATCTTGTTTTGTTCTTATTTTAATGGTAAAATGGATGGGAACTGAAGCATTAGAAGCTAAGATCTTGTAACTAGTGGAACGATATCAAGGTTATCTTGGAGTAGTTGCAAAATGGGCAAGTTACTGGTCATCTAGAGCAGCTTCATGGATGCAATGAGGAAGTCATCACTAAGTTTTTTAAGGGATGGAAAAGATGAACTATGACCATGTATGGCTTCTCCTTTGACCTAATGATTGGCTTCATCTTAGAGATTACTAGCCTACCCTGGGATTGGGAAAAATTTCATAAAGAAATAAAAGATCTAAATGAGGTAGTTATTAAATTTACAAAAAGTAAAGAGAAGTTAAAATAACTTGTAAAAACATGTGACTACTATGCTAGAAAGGAGATCAAACCTATATGAAGGAATGTGTTATCTTGCATTAGGGCATACTTCACCTTAGATGGTAGGTATTCCAAAGTCCATAGTTATAATTTTGTCCTTCTCAACCATTTCTGTTACAAAGATAGAATATATTTCCCCTTTTTCCATCTTTAAATCTTTGAATAACAGTGTGATTGAGTACAACAAGACATAAAGTAAGGTCATTCTGTATGAATGGATTATCTTGTTGTTCACTGAATACTATAAATACCATACATGCAAACTTGGTATTAAAAATAAGAGAAAAGGGGATGGTGAAAACTCTAGCAGGAAGAAGTGGAAATCTCCTTAGGGATCGAAAGGTTGAAAAGGGACGATCACTCTTGATGACAATCATAATGGCATGGAGATCGTGGAAGATGTCAAGGGGATGGATACTAATGACTCTTATTCCAAGGCCATCTCTTCCTTGAAAATGGGTGAAATTGGTGTTAGTAACCCTCCCCCTTTTTTGAATGCATATGATACCATCTCCACCACATAGAAGAATAATGGCAATGAAATTGAAGGAAAAAGGAAAAATCTTTGTTTCTTCGGCCTTGGTATCAATCTGGATATAAATCTTGTTGAGTACCCTTCTTCTGAATCCAGGACCACTCTTTCTAATCATGATAAGAATTCATTGGATAATATTGTGGCTAACCCTATGGATTGTATTGAGAAGGGTGATATTCATCATACTGATGTTTGTTCATCCAGTCTAGAGTTCCTTAAAAATGCCAAAGCTAAAGTTGATGTCTCTCTTTCTCTGGACCAATGGATTTATAATGAGGTCTGTAGCCTTAGGTGTAAGATTGGTAGGCTGAAAACCTATCTAGAAGAGGAAATCAAAGCTAGAAATATTGTTGAACAAAATTATGGAAAAATCCTGGGGTATATGAAGCTTTATGAAGATGTGTTAAAGAAAATCATGTATGACAGTGATGGGAAAATGTCATCCTTCATTTATAAAATCAAGGACTTCATGGGACAGATTGAAATGAAGGGTATTGTGTTGGATATCAACATTGGTAGTCAGGGGATGGTTTCTACGGATGGTGCTAAATATGGACTAGCAAAAAGGACCAAGGCTAGACTAAATGAAAATTTTTCAGCCTCTTCTAACGTCATCAACATCTTGATAACACCATGGAAGAGGTTAACATCATTATGAATTAGACTGATAAATCTCTAAAGGAGCTTGCTTAACTATTTTCCTTCTGCTTATTTTTCCTGTATGGTTTTCTGCTAGTTTTGTAGTTTCCTTCTAGGTGTTGGTTTTATGGTTGTTTTTTCCAACCAAAAATATCTCTTACTTTGGGTCTCTTTTTCTAAAATATAATTTTATCCTGTAAGGGGTTTTGGGTCCCCATTAAAACCTATTTTTACCTTAATCTAAAACATTATAAATCACTTGATCTCCCTCTATATGAAAATCTACAAGATCCTTGAAATGTCCTTTATTATCATAGTCAATTCCCATGTTAGAAGGATGAATTCATTATACCCATGATACCATCTCCATAAACATTTTCATCATTGTCAAACACCACCTAATCTCATGCATTAATTTAAGGAACCATAAGCCAAATCTATTTGGGAAATTCTCGTATCTCATTATCAATTTTGATCTTAGTGTCAATACTCGAGAGTGTCTCTTTCATGATTGGAGGGGTTCAAAATCCTCTTACAACATTAAAACCCAAAATGTTAGTTAATCTACCTAAAAATCCACTTTTCTAATTTATATTATTTTTCCTATTTCCCCTAATTTGGGTAGTTCCTTGTACACTTGGTTTTCACCTTTATATGTGTAGGATATGTAGTGAGAAAATTTTCAAATGCAATGTTGTACACCCCCATGTGCATGTTACATCGATTGTGTGAAATGTTGTGCACTGGTGGGTGCATGGTACTTTACACTCCATATTTTAATCTATGTCATTGCCTATGCATGCAACACTACCCATTAAGTGTGCATGGCCATAAAATTGTCGTGCATTACCATATACAAAGAATGCATGATCATGCATTATTATGTCTTGGTGCATAATAGGTGCGTCCTATGACAAAATTTTCTAGGCTATTTTTCTTCTTTTTTTATCCTACTCAAGTTTCTCCTCACCCCTTAAATTTCATTTGACTTTTATTTTTCCCTAATTTTTTAAAGAAACCTTCACCATCTCTAAAACATTGGTAGTCAAATTCCAAAGGCATATGGAAAATTGACCAAGTTGAGGATATGAACTTACCATTAGACCAACGTCAACCAATCATTTGTAAACATGCTATCATTCTACCAATGAATCTTCCTAGCTCTTCTTGAGATCATCCTCCTTTGTATTTTTATCTTCTCGATCTCTCATTTGTAAGTTGAGAAAGTAAAAAAATGAGCTCTTTTTACCCATATTTTTCTTATTTATCCTCCATTTGAACCCTAATTGACTTTTTTCCATCTTTTTGACATCTTTTATTTCACTTTTTTTCACCTATTGAGAGTTTAAATGAAACTTATTTTCTACTCAATCTATCAAGAGGCATTTTTCCTATGATCCTCCTATCAATAGGAATTTTTTTCATCGAGTCATAAAGTTGTGTCAATCATCTGTCAATCCAAGAAGCCGACCAACTAGTCTACAACCTGGGGTAAAATCCTATCACTAGGCATATAATGAACATTTGCTTTCCTTTAAAACCATGCTTTAATAATTATTTTACAAAAAAGTGATAATTTAAAATTGATTAATGAATCTTTATTATATCATAGTTAGCATCATTCTTCTCAATCTTTATTAATTATAAATTTTTAAATTATTTTGTTAAACTAATTATCTCTTAATAATTAAATTTTTTTAAAATTAATTTAACTATTTCTCCTAAATAATTTCCTCACTTGAATATATAAATTTAATATTTTAGTTATCTTCTATAGATGCATTTACACTTCATGGTTCCCCAAAAATTAAATATAATCAAATAACTTATTTTGCCGATCCATTTACATCTTATCAATCTTTGCAATGTACGTGAAAAGATTGAAATCTTATCAATGGTTGATTTGACATTTCTCAATCTTGATTTTGCCTCCTAATTCTTGGAAATTTGTTGATCGCTGATTTTGCCTCTTAATCCCTAGAAATTTTTGGACCCTTCATTTTGCTTCTTAATCCGTGAAAATTTTGGACCCTCGATTTTATATCTAAATCCATAGAAATTTCTAGACCCTTGATTTTGCCTCTTAATCCCTAGAAAATTTAAGACCCTTGATTTTGCCTCTTAATCCCAATCGTTGATCAAATGTATATGAATTGTATAAATAATAACTTTACCCCTCTTATCTTATGTCTAGTACTACTATCAGTGAGGAGCAACCCACATACCAAATTATCAAAGCAAGTCTGAAGCAATAATGGAATCTCCTGAGGTCTTCTTAATGGTATTATTGTTTATTGTTTATCATTTTGTTTTTTGCAATGATTTTAGATTTATTTTCTCTTTGCGTGGATTGTGAGTTTAGACTATATACAAGATCTTAGATTTATTTCTTGGATGTATTAATTGTGAATCCAAACTTTACACTGCATTGTTACTATTGTTATGAATAGATTTTAACATGATTTATAATATTCACAAATGTTACAAATACATTTTGCTTCTGTAATGATTAATACTAACCTAACTTTTATTTGATTAGTGAAAATTATTTTCCATAAAATATTTTTTTAGCGTCAGGTAAAAGTCATCCCATACAATTGTCAAATGTCCATATAAGAGACTTCAGTCGCACAAAAAGTGTGACTCGTGTTTTTGTTGGGTTTTGAATCTATGCAAGAAATATATGCAATTTGCAGGGCCTGGTGGACGTGGCGGTTGGGGGAGATTCGAAAACCCTGGAGGTCAAGCTTGTGGCGACTCCCATTACAATGAAAGGCTGGTACATCATCTGATTTTGATGATGATTCTGATTCTGATGGCGAATTGATTCTGATGGCGAATTAAAGAGACCTGCTGGCGATGACACATCTGCTGCGACAGAGCTTGAAAAAGAAAGGAATGACGAGGAGAGGTGTCGGGATGATGAAATACAAAATGATGCGTTGATTCTGCCGACAAATATGATTTTGTTGATTCAAAGCTGAATGAAAAGCAATACAGCCGATTGACAATGAAAAATACAGATAATAAATCTGGAGGTGATTCTGATATTCTGATGGCAAATTGGAGAAATCTTCCAGTGATGACACATCTGCTGCGAGAGAGCTTTCTCACAGCAGATGTGTCATCTCCGACAGATTTCTCCGATTTTTCATCAGAATCATCAGAATCACCTTCAGATTTATTCTCTCTATTTTTCATTGTCAATCGGCTGCATTCCGTCTTATTCAGCTCTGAATCAGCAGAGTCATATTTGTCCGTGAACGCCATCATTCTGTACTTCATCTTCCATGTCTCTCCTGGTCATTCCTTTCTTACACATTTGGTATCTGGTAATATGCTCAGAATTTTGCATTTCGAACATGCCAGGGAATTGAACGGTATAATTGTAACATCAACTTCAAAATTCAACTGGGATAAACTTCATCCATGTTGGAATATTGTAGAAATATGTAGTAATTTCTACCCCAAAAATATTGAACTTTCAATTATTTCTAGATAGTCCTATTATGTAGGCTGTGTGGAAGTTCGTAGAAAAAGATAATTTAAAACTAAAATCAGTTATGACTAGTAATTTATAGAGGAAATCTGATCATTGTGGATCTTGAGTCAGAGTGGAAGTGGTATGCAATAGCATTCTAAGATGTAATCAAATTTATTAAGTTGATTAATCAAAATTAGGACTATAGCACTTGAGTTTATAGATTTGTCTTTCTTTGTAAATTTTGGATATTTGTGTTTACTTCCACTCCATCCACCTTTTTCTACAAGCCAAACTTAAACTGTTAAGAAATAATACTAAATTTCTTCTTTACTGTTAAGAAATAATACTAAATTTCTTCTTTATTAGTTCCTCTGTACAAGTAGGATACTTGATCATCTATCTTATTTTTAACTGAATCCTTTTAAAGAATTTGAAAATTTTATATACAGTCTATAATTTGAATATTTATAGATATTTATATAATCAAAACAAAATTGTTTCACTTCTATAATTTGAATATTTATAAATATTGAAATAATCAAAACAAAATTATTTATCTATTGTTCAGTAATAAAAATAAAATTTATTTTATTTTTATTTAAAAAATCAATAAAACAATGAGACCTATATTTGTTAGGACACAGTTGACAACTCCATCAAAGAGTATACAGAGAAAGAAAATTTACCAGAAGTACAAAAATATCTGCTGTTGTTCGGAATAGCAACTACAAAATCCCAATTATACGTGAGCACTTGTTCTATCGAAATCTCCAAAAATCTTTAACCATTGAATGCGTACATTCTAGATATTTCCGTTGCTTCTTTCACCTCTTCTACATTCTTCTGAATGTATTTTTTATCTTCTATCATTCTCCTATTGGAGAGAGAATAGTACATTCTATCAAGTCATTCATGAGAGACATAGTTATTTCCGGTTTCCTAGCACTGAACAGAAGTGCATAGAACTTTAAATAAAGTGGCTAAAAAGAGAAAATAAGAATAATTTCATGGAAATCAAACTATAAGAATCATAACTTTTCCAAAAATAAGAATCTGGCAAAGACGCCTCTTCCTTTAAATCTCTTATTCCTCTTCTTAACTCTCTCTTGACTTTTTATAGAAAGTAAACATGTTGCAGTTTTTATCTTTCTATTTTTAGATTTCTATTTTACAAGATTTTTTTTTTTGGTTAATGTTTGCTCTTATTCTTCAAGGAAGATTGCAGTGTTGCAATTTTCTTGATTTGTTTGAATGATCCTCTTGGTCCAACTCAACTCTGAATTTATCGTTAAAGCATTTGTGATAAAACCCCATCTGCTAAATTATCACATAGCCTGCTGCAATAAGTTACATCAGATTGTTCATGAATAAAATACAAATGAGTTTAGGTTTGAATATTATCCATTCACTTTCCCTGTGTAACACAGATCGCATGGTTTGCTACCTGCACTCAGATGGAACTTAGATAACATCTGATCATCTGCACATTCAAATTTAAATGGTTACAATAGAAGACAGAGAAGAAGTATTTGTTTAAAAGTTTTTAGTCTTGTTGATTGATAAACAATGTAAAGAGCTTGGAGTTGGTCCATTCTTATGGACAATAAGTCTAGTATTGATATGTCTAGAGATTTTGTATCACTGTGCAAAAAGTTGTGCTACAGAGAACTATTCTTCCTACAAAAAATGAAATTTTAGTGTTAAAAAGTAATTGTGTTTTTAAAATATTAAAATTTGTTTTATAAAGGCATCTTAGTAGCTATTTATTATTGTTAAATAATTAATTGTATTTTTATAAGATACTGGTTGAAGAAATTACATTTGAAAGCTTTTACAAAATTCTTATTGTAATACTTTTGGACAAAAATTCAATAAGATTATTATTATTTAATGTTTAATCATGTGAAAATGTAAATAGTATTTATTTTTCTAATATATATGTTCACATATGATTCTCTTATTATATTCTAAGTATTTTTTAAAAGTATTTTAATTCAAAGTTTTAAATTAGATTGGTTAAGTATATATTTAAAGAATTGTTTTAAAATTTTTGCTAAGAGGCTTATATATAAGTTAGATTGTAAATTCTAATTTTAGTATGAGTATATTTTTTTTAGTAGTTGACAATAATTTAAGAGATTTAATGGGGGCTCCAATATTTGGAGGCTTGTTCACATTTAAATGGCTCCAATAGTAACATAAAAGAAGTATTTGTTATAAATATTTTAGCCTTGTTGATCAATAAACAATGTAAAGACCTTTCACTGTAGACGATGAGGCTAGTATTTATATGTCTAAGACATTTGACATCACTCTAGAAAAAGTTTTGCCAAGCTATTCCTGGAGAAAAAATGGCATGAAATTTTATTGTTAAAAAGTAATTGTGTTTTGGAAATATTAAGGTTTCTTTTATAAAGACATCTTAGTGACAGATTATTATCATTTAATGTTTAATCATGTGTAAATATAAATAGTATTTATTATTTTGATATTTAAGTTCATATTTGATTCTCTTATTCTTGCTCTAATTCTTTTACCCGGGCCCTCACTTGGCTTCTTCTTCCCTTCCTCCTTAGTCCTCTTATCAATCTTGCTATCCATATTCTCTTCCATTTTGTTGATTAGCTACTTTATGTTGTCATTGGAAGCTTTGAGGATGTTGAAGTTTTGTTCTGCAATTCCCTTAAGAGTTTCCTCTAGACTGATCATTTTTTATTCCAGGTATTGAACCATGGTCTCCGGGCTTTGTTTATTATATGTGGTCTTGCCATCCTTGTCATCAGTGCTCTGAATTTTATCTTTGAGGTCTTCTATTTCATGGTAAAGCCATTTAAATTACCTGTACTAATCCAACATGCTATTCTTAGTGTTATTGAGGAAGTCCAAATCTATTTCCCTAGCTTTATCGCTTAGGACCACTAGTGTGGGATCAATCAACTCTTCCCTATAGACTTTACCTTCAATGTCCTCTAGAATTTTGGGGAAAATGGCCTCCCTAATGGTTCCCATTTTCACTGTGTTGATGTTGAAGCTTCTCCAGACCTTTTTCCCTTTTCCTATGTCTTGAATTTGGTCATCCCCTCTAGAATTATCTTTAGAGGTCTCAAGCCTAATAGGAGACTGCACGGAAGGATTACCCTGTTCTTCTTTGGGGTCCTCGGAAAGAGGGTCTTGAGTATCATTTTTGGTGCCAGGTGAGGTCTAAGGAGGGGGGGAATCATCTTCACTGATGGTGAGTTCGATAGAGAGGTGACCCGAGCAATCCTTCAAGGTGTTGGGGTTTTCCCCTTTGACCTAGACCGATGTTATTGTGGCTTCCATTTTTTGGTTACCCTCCTCATCTTCTGTATCCATGTCATCCTCATTTTCATTGTACTCTTCATCTGAGTTAATATCCTTTCTGTCCTTCTTTTTAGGGGGTTTTTCAATTTTGACAGCACTTGGAGGTCTCTTCTTGGAAGAGGATCCCTTTTTCAAAATTCTTTGTTCTTCTTCCTCACTATCCACATAGACATAGCCCTTAGAGTTTCCCAAAGGGATGTAATCTGACCCTGAATCTTCACTGATGGCTATATTATCTGTAGTTTCCTTACCCAAAATTTGGGCTTTGAATTAATCAAAAAGAAAAAGTAAGAAGCCTTCATGCAGGGCAGGGTTAGCTATGTTCTTCTCTCTAAAGCCATTAAAATTCTCATTCATGGAGGAGTATAGATAAAATAGAATGGAAATATTTTTTCCAGAATTGAAATAGATTGATAAGTTATATCTTTAAAGAACCATTATAAAAATAATTCTATAAGGCCTTTTTATAATTTAGATTATAAATTCTAGTTTTAATAGAGCTAAATTTTTTACTGAGAATTTGATAGATTTAGAAGATATAAAAAACACATTTCTTCTTGATTTTTGGAGATATAAAAAACACACAATACTTCACCAATCATACATAGAATCTTTTCAACTAATTTTTATTGTTTTTTGGAGTTATCATTATCTTCTTTTCATTTATCCCTTAAATTTTTTTGGGGGGGCTATTTTTTCAGCTATTTTTGGTGGACATGTTGTAACTGATTCTAACCCTCAAGTGGAAAAATGATTTTATAAAAATGGCTTAGGGTTAGGAATTTTATGAAGTATATTTTTATTATCTTCTTGTGACGGTATTGAGCTGTAAGGGATTGTGGATTGTAATCAAGTTGTAATCATTGGATAATTAGATTATTGGACTCACTATTGGTGGGCATAGCCCATGGATTGGGTGAACCACATTAAATCTTTGTGTCTTGTGTTCTCTTTTGTGTGGCTTATTATTTTTTAATATTGGTTATATTTTCTTGTAACTGTTATTTCTATCTTCTTAATCCTAACAAGTGGTATCAGAGTGAGGTTGTTTTTTAGTTATCCTCTATAGGAAGATCTCAGAGTTTAGTGGGAGTATCATGGTTGATTGGGAGCAATAGAAGATGAGGGTAAGATGAAGGTTGAGAAGTTTCATTAGCATAACCTTTGAGTTGTGGAAAATGCAAATGGAGGACTATCTATATCAGAAGGATCTATGATGACCATTGGAAGGAAAATCCAAGAAACCCTCAACAATAATTGATGAGGACTAGGATATTGTTGACAGAAAGGTACTTGGAAGTATTCAATTATGTTTGGCACAATTAGTGGCTTTTAATATTAGGAAAGAGAAGACAACTAAAGAGTTGATGGAAACCCTATAAAATTTTTATGAGAAGCCCTTTGCTTCAAACAAGGTATTTCTCATGAAGTATTTATGTAATATGAAGATAGAAGGAGGTAGATCTTTTACTAATCATTTGACTGAGTTTAATATGGTTACCAGTCAATTGTCTTCTATAAATTTTATTTTTGATAAAGAAATTAGGGCTCTCTTGATTTTTGTGTTCTTTTACTGAAAGTTGGAATGGCTTGGTAATGGTTGTTAGTAACTTTGTTTCTAGTTCTAATACCCTAAAATTTGATGATGTTATCAGTGTGATTCTAAGTGAGGAAACTCATAGGAAAAGATCAGGTGGATCTACATATGGAAGTGTCTTGAATGCACAAAATAGAGGTAGAATGAATGAGAGAGGAAACAATTTTAGAAATCATGGGATATCAAGGGGAAAATCAAAGGGAAAGAGGTCTGATCGAAAGGACCAAATGATCGCTTGTACTATGGAAAGCTAGGTCTTAAGAAGAAAGTTTGCTAGTCTTAGAAGAATAAAGGAAACAAAAAAGAAGGTAACAAGGTGGAAAATGTGGCATGTAATAAATCTGATGAGGATTCTTTTCTTCTTTCCTTGGAAAGCCTTGATGATTCATGGGTTTTAGATTTAGAGGCTTCATTTCATGCAACACCCCATAGAGGTTATTTTCTTGATTATGTCCAAGGGGATTTTGGGCTAGTTTATTTGGGAGATAATGAACATTGTCAGATTATTGGAAAGGGGAAATTTGATATTAAGTTGCAGAATGGGAATCATTGGCTACTGCAAGAGGTAACACATATTCCAAGGCTGAGTATGAATTTAATTTCAATAGGGAAACTAGTTGATGAGGGTTGCACAATTACTTATAATGATAGAAATTAGAAGATTTCAAAAGGTTCCTTAGTAGTAGAAAAAGGTGTGACAATAGGCACCTTATATCTTTTTATAGGTCATACTATTCCTTCTTCTTTAATTTTTTTAGAGAAAAATGAATGTTCAAGAATAGTTGATGTAGTTGAACAGGATGAACATCAAACAATTTCTATAGATTCTGACAAAACATTGTGGCACAAAAAACTTGGACACATGTGTGAAAAATGTATGAAATTACTTCATTCAAAGAAAGTTTTACCAGGTCTGAAATGTGTCAATATGGATTTCTGTGAAAGTTGTGTATATTGAAAAAATAAGAGAGTTAGTTTTGTGAAGAGTGGGAAGGAAAATTAGAATTAGAAATTAGAGTTTGTGCATACAGATATATGGGTACTAGCTCTAGTATCTTCCCTTGGTGGATCTCTATATTATGTTATTATGATTAAGGTGGTCAGACATACACGTACTTTTTATCTTGTCCCTGAAATTTTCGTAGTACTGCATTGAAATCTAAAATTTTGAACAATTAGATAATTAAAAAAAATTCAAACAAGGGCTAGTAGTTTTGAAACTATATTCAATTTCCTATAGATTCCATTCTTACAAATTTTTCACATAAGGTTCATAAGATGTTCAACCTTTTACGTCAAGTTGACTAACCCTGAATTTTTAATTTTTCATTGTCACTTAAGGCCATAGTTTGGTATACCATGATCCTACACATACCCTATGGACATATTTAAAGATAGATATTTATCAGAGTACTTTACGTGCATCATCATATTAATGAGTTCCATGACCTTCAATAGAGAGGAGTCATAGTATCTCAGTATGAGAGTTAGTTTGTTGAGCTTCTACCCTATGTAGACAATATGAGAGATGATAAGTTGAGAGTTAATCACTTTGTTAAGGGACTCAATGAGTGGATATCAAGAAAGCTTCCTATGACCACTTTAGGGATCCTTCAAGAGGTCATAGAGATGCATTTGATTATAGAGGAGATATAGGGTAGGAAACGTGATGTTTGAGATCGGTCATAGAACCATAATTCCAAACCTTAGACATCTAGTTATCAGAAAAACCATTGGAAGGGTAATAATAGGAAGTCATCTAGTTTTCATAAGAATCCTCAGCAGTACCGGTCTCATTAGAGTCAGAGATAGAGGCCACCACAAGGACAATAGGACTCTAATCAAAAGAAGTGGAAGTCACAGGGTCCTAGGAGAGATTAGAGGCCATAGAGGTTAGATGCTCCTCTATCTTAGACTCAAGAGTCCTCCAGGGGTAGTTACAGTGGGTCCATTAGGATTGGTGGACAATAATAATGTAGGCCACAATGAGTTAAAATCCATACACGTGGGCCATGTTATGAATGTGGTGCCATGGGAAACTTAGATAGAGATTGTCCACAAGGTCCTTTGGAAGCTAGGCAGCACATGTAAGTATTAGAGCGTATAGTAGGGGACTTGAGTAAGTCCAATAGGGTATTTGCAGTAGTTGATAGCCATCATGCAAAGTATCAGACCACACATATGATTAGAGGTATTAGTGGTACTATCTTGTTTGATTTAGGAGATACTAATTCACAAAACAATACAAGACAATGATCCCCTAATAATTAGGCTAATATTGTTTACATAATGTAGAGCTTCATAATAGGAACATAAATGTTATTTAGAGAAAATAGGATTGAAATACAACTCATTGCCACATAATATATAAATAGCCTTAGTATCAATGAGCTCAATAATCTTATAATGTAAAGCTTGACATTCATTAGTAGAGTGATTATGAAATCTATGATATAAACAAAAAGGAAGAATCTTCAAGTATGGATGACATTTCATTTTTCATTTAGGTCTAGTAATCATCTTAGCATGAAGGAGTTTAGGAAAAAGAACTTCTTGGTCAAATTCCTTCACATGTTCATCATGTCTTGAAGAGTTATTTGAGATGTTGTTAACATTGATTTGTTGTTGAGGATTAAATCCCAATCCATAAGAATGCTCATGCCACCCATTCTATAAGGGCATTTGAATTCAATATTTATGCTTACCACATCCTTGAGCATTAAATCCTTGTTTAACTAAGAAATGATAACCAAGACCATAACGAGAAGCCATATCAGAAGGATTCAATAAAACTTACGTAGTCGCTATGTCATCATTAGTAGGTTTGATAGATTCATTGTGGGTAGAAGTAATGACAAAGTTATTATGAAAGGCTTTAGAAGTAGAAGTGAAAAATCATTGTTCAAACTCTCTTTGTTGCTTCATAAAATGAAGATTAGAAACCTTATATTCTCCAATAAAGGTAGGATTAAAATCCAAGGTTCCCCAATCATTGCCAACAAGAGCATTAGAGGAAGAAGGATTACTATTAGGAGTAGGAGTAGTGTAGGTTCGAATATTCAAGCAAGGATTTGGTGCATCATCCGCATGAAGTGTATACAAGATGTTGTTATGAATAAACTTCACTTTACAGTGAAGGGTGGAAGGAACAACATGCATCTCATGCAACCAAGGTCTACCCAAAAGAATGTTATAATTGAGAGGTCCAGACATCACATGAATAGGTGTATTCAGGATGACCAGATTTACTTTGATAGTTAAGGTAATGATTCCTAAAGTGTTCTTAGAAATGTTATCAATGCCACGTATAGGAACATTGTCATGTTGAATAGTTGAAAGATTTTCGTTAATTTCTTTGAGCATGTCCATGCTACAAATATTAAGCCCATATCCATTATCAGTCAAGGTCCTATGAATGTTCTTATTGATAGAAACATCAACCATAAGAGCATAATATTGATTCTAAAATTCTTTTGAAGGTAAGTATTTTTGAGTAAATACAATGTCAGGAGCACTCGGGCTAGCATGCATGCATTGTAAGAATTTATTGATGTTTTCTTGATTAGGAGGTGGAGTGGGAAGAGTTGCTAGAGATTTTTTTGAGGCTTCATATTAGGTAGGTAAAGTTTGAAGAAGCTCCCATAAATAAATTTTGGCATGGGTATTTTGCAAATCATTTATCAAATCATACTCCTTGCTAGGAAGACAGGGTGGAGGAAGAATAGGTTGATAAGGTGGTAAAGAAGTAGAAACCACTAGATTAGGGTGAGGGTTATTCCTTATATGATATGTGTGAGCTATTGAATCTTGTTCACTGAAAGAATCTAAAGACTCCATAGGTTTACCTCTGATAGTAATGCGAGGACAACCTTTGATGGTCAACAAGGGGTTTAGAAAAACCATGTTAGTTGTCTCAACACTACAAACAAATTCATAAGAAGGATGCAAAGAAGACATCCTAGAAGAAGATGAGGTAGGATCTTGATTCTCCATAAGACCATCACTAAAAGGGAGAGCATTAAGGGAATTCATATCATTCTCCACTAAAGCCTCATTACTAGAAGGAATCCCAAATGGAGGTAAAGCATCTATAATGTCACCTTCTTTCACAAAAATGTCTGGATAAGGGTAGTGTGGTTTAGAAAAAAGAGTTACCATGATGTATGAATATGTGATTGTTATACACTAAGTTTGCACCCTTGTCTCAAGCTCTCATAGTCTTGATAACCTAGTATAACATGGGATTCATCTCCAGGTGTGGGACCTATGCTAACTGAGATGAAACCTCCAGATTCTAGGTTGGTTCCTCTTGGATAATCACCTTAATTTGCTTCTTGACATGGAAAAGAAAAATTTTTGAGGGAAAGGGATAGAAGGAATGCTTGGAAAGGGAAATGACTTGAAAGCAAACTACCTACTAGGTGATACACCGAAATTAGGGTTTGGATCTTAGTATAGAGGATGAAATTAATGAACAACTTAGGTCTAGGAGGTCACAACTCACTGAATAGGCTTGCATAAGTGTTTCTTAGAAGAGTCTGCAATAGAAAGAGGCTACTCAGGGAAAAAGAGGATTTCACAAAAAATAGCATTACTGAGGATTTAGACACATTTTATGACCTACAAACAAACATTCACTTCTACAACTCAGCATAGGAATGAGACATGATTATTAGGGGGTTGAAGTATACCCACAAAAGAATTCACATCCAATCATCCATAATAACACACAATAGTTACAGAAAGAGAGAGGGATTGGGAACCCTAAGATATCACTGAAACATCATATACTTCAATTCACTAAGAGATAATCAGAACAAGGAAGTATAGGGACATGAAGAATTGTCACAAAAAACCTCTACAATATTTCAATTATCAGTGAAAGATTTACAACTGTATAGCTAGAGGGTAGGAATAATACCATAGATGACACTTAAGAAAAATGAAATTCTTTTACAATTATTCTACCCTGAGCTCAAAAGCTCCAAAAAACAATATATACATACTCAACTGCATGCAGGAAGGAGTCAAAAACCTAACTAGGTTTACAAAAGATTTTCAATAAAATAATAGCTAACCCTAACTCAATCAAGTTTGATCATAATTGTATCTCTATAGTATCATGGCCGATTAGACTATGAGTTTAGGTGCCCATCCCTATACCACATCAACCTATAGACAAGAAACCTATACTCATCTACACACCTGCAACTCCACTAAGCCATGAAGGCTCATAATCTGATTTTATTTCCCTAGGTAATAGTACCGTTCAAAAGGTGGTGCCAACTCTATCTAGCACCTCCTGTTATGAAACTGCAGAAAAGAACCTTACAGATGTTGGCCAATAGTCACCTCCATCACCCTCACAACCACCACCATCCTGAGAAATCAATTCCTGAGCTACCTGACATCATGCATGGTTGAAAGAATGCAAAACCCTCGTAGAGACATTTGAATTTTAAAATATAATGACTAGCAGGAAATTCTTAAAATGTAACCATTGATGAGAAACCCCTCCCGATAGATGAAAGACTATGATGCACTCAAAAAATAGCCTAAACTTCCCCCTTTGACAAGTCAACTACCACCTAGAAGCCAACAACCAATGAAACATGAGCAAATCAACATGTCTGGTAGATTAGATGGTTGTCGCTATACCATGATGCTAAAAGTCAAGCATCTTGGATCCCCGTTATAATGACAACCGCCAGATCAAACCAGATGTTAAGCTCTTTAGAAATCCCTGACCCCATGGACCCACTGAAAACCACCACGTAGCATACCAACCAGCTAATTAGAAGTTGCCAAATGAGACACATTGTAGACCCTTCTGACAATATGACCCATGACAGACTAAGATCACATCGGATGATTGTCGCAAGATCGCAAGGGCTTGGAAGATCCCTTGTGATCAAGCGACAATCGTTGATCAAGCGACAATCGTAGATCTTCAGTCTCCTGACATCCCTATAGATACTCTGACACAGTCCTACCAATAGAACCCAGCTATTGTCTAACCGACCAATGAAGAATGAGCATGTTAGAAATCAAGGACCCACCTAACAGAGCCCGGAGATAAAGAAAGATCAATGGCCATCGCGTGATCGCATGTGTCAAAAAAGCTCCTTCAGATCATGCGACAGCTGTTAGATCATCTTTGACTAACAACCGCTGGGCCCGCACTGACATGGCACCACATCACCAACCCTGACCAATCACAAATGCATAGCTCAGACTACATGGCAGGACCCACTGACAAATGAACTCTGTAGGTAGGAAGATCGATGATCGTCACAAGATCTCATGGAATCTTTCAAAGCCATGAGATCATGTGACAACCGTTAGATCTAGAATCTTGACTTTAGCCACTAAACTGAGACTGCCAACCGAAATGGTAATCGCTCACCAAATCAGAAAGTGTTAAGGGGTTGACCGCCGGGAATCAGAGATTTGGCGACTAAAGGATTTTAAAATGCACATGTGAAATGAAGGGACTTAAGTGGCCGATAAAGTAAACTCCAAATTAGAATAGGGCCTTAGGTTTTTTTGGGTAATGGCTAGTTTTATGAATTTTTTGAGCTGTAGACTAGGGGATAAAACAATTTGCAGAGGCCAGAGGACAAGGCACAACTTCATGAAATTTTCAGAGATGCTTGGCAGGATAAAAATAGAGACCTTGGGATAGATATTAGCCAAATTTGCATAGGATAGGAGAATTAGGGTAACATTTTTGGTGGTTTCTGTTGGATGTCAGCCTGCTAGACATGGAAAACTAGTGGCCTTAAAGCAATCCATTGGGCATGGGGTCACTATAGGAACACAAAACCTCGATAGAGACAAACTGGGACCAAAGAGACAAACCTGTGCATAGGAACTTCTTGAAAAGCAGGAAACTAACCTAGAAAAGTAGGGAAAGAAAATAGGGGAAATTTTTACAGAGAAATTATAGAGAGGGATTAACCTCAAAGTAGGGCTTCAAGTGGAATCCATTTATTGATATTGGCAAGGCAACTCCTTCAAGAGTTGATAGTTAAAACACATTAGACCCCTTGCACTCTGTTATAACAAATGGTCCACCCTAGAATGAATCAAATTTGGTATGTCTACCAGGCTTAGATCTAAACTCATCCCACTTGAGGACTACATCCCTAACTTTGAAATTTCTAATCCTGGCTCTTTTATCAAAGTTTCTCTTTGTCTAAATCTGGTGGAACTCCATATCCTGCATTGATTTGTCTCTGAGTTCTTCTAACTCCATCAACTAAGCATATCTGATCTACAAGTGATCTCCTTCTTCAAATAGAGCATATTGAGTGGCCAAGTCCAAAGCTAGTAATTCAATCGAAAAGGACAACTTGGCCTCTTTTCCATACACTAGCACATAAGGAGAATTCCCAATAATCTTTTTTGGGGTAATTATGTCCAACCATAAGGTAGACCTTAGTTTAGTATGCCAGTCTCTCTGACTATCCTGCAGAGTCTTCTTGATTATCCTAATCAAATTCTTATTTGTTGACTCTGCCAAACCATTTCCTTGGGGTTAGTAATTGGAACTAGTATTCAGATAAATGCCATTTCTGATTGCCCATTCTGAGACTTTGAGGCCTATGAATGCCAATGCATTATCTAATACTATGGAGTTTGGAGTGCCAAATCTGTGGATTATATCATCATAGAATCTTAATATAGCACTCTCATTTGATTCTTTCAATGCAACTTCCTCTGTCCATCTGGTGAAGTAATTTGTTGCAGTGATTATCCATTTATGTCCTACACTAGATGGAGGATTAATCATGCCAATGAAGTCTATACCCCACTTCATGAAAGGTTACTATGTTCTGACTCGCTGTAAGGGCAAGGCTGTAAGCCTTTCTTTTCCTGCAAACATGGCATACTTGATGCATTTTCTCACAAACTCATGGCTATCCTTGAAGATAGATGGCCAATAGTACTTGGCCCTCATGATTTTAAAAGCAGTAGTCCTAGGAGAAAAGTGACCTCCAAACGGTCTGTCATGAAATTCAAATAGGACACCTGTTATCTTTTCTGAATCAATGCATCTTAAAAGGACACCATTGTGATCCTTTTTGAAAAGAACTTCATTTATCAGCACAAAAGGAACAAATTGCAATCTATAATATCTTCTTTTTGCTGAATTCGAACCTACAGGACATTGTCCTATCTTCAAATAATTGATAATATTAGGCAACCAGCTTGTTGCCTTGGCTTGTTCTTCTATAGAATGCAACACCAAAAATGCATCTAATTGCTCTGGTCTCTTTGAACCTTCATCCCCTGCCAAATGCTCACAAAGACCTCTTCCTCTAACCAACTTGGTAGTTTAGATATCTATGTCATATTCCATCACCTTAGTGATCCAACCATCTCTTTTTTCATTCAGGTGGTTGGAAAGCAAAAACTCCTTGACACTTGGATGAGTAACCTTCAAGTGTACCTTGCTATGGGTCAATAGATATCTAAAATTTTTAAGGCACTTTACCATAGCAAGTACATGTTTCTTTACAAAAGAGTATCTCTGTTCATTCTCTTCTAAACCTTTGCTAAAGAAAGCAATAGGCTGCTCCAATCCTTCTAAATTTTCTTGAGTCAACATTGTAGATATAGCATCATGACCCCCATAAGCATAAAGGATGAAATCCTTACTGAAATTTGGGTTTAGGAGAGAAGGGTCTTCTGTTAAGGATTCTTTGATAGCTTGGAAATTAGCTCTTCCTTCCTTAGTCCAACTAAAAGATGAACTCTTCTTTAACATGCTTGTCAAATGTTTAAGTAAGTCTGCAATGCTAGGCAAGAACCTCCTGACAAAGTTAATCTTTCCTATGAAAGATTGGAGACTTTTCTTGTGATGTGGTTGGGATAGCTCTATGATAGCTGCAATTCTTTTAGGATCCACTGTGATCCCTTCTTTGGATACTACATATCCCAACAATTTTCCTTCATGGACTGCAAACACACATTTCTTGGGATTAAGAGATATCACAAATTATCTACATCTTTCAAAGATTTTCCTCAAATGTTTGATGTGGTCTACTACATGCTTAGAATAGACAATTATATCATATAGATAGATGAACAAAAACTTGTACATGAGGCTCTTAAAGGCCATATCCATTGCCTTTTGAAATGTAGCACTTGCATTTGACAAACCAAAGGGCATCTTTTGATAAGCCATGGTTCCCCACTTGGTTGTAAATGTAGTCTTGTATTGATCATCTTTATTCACTAAGATCTTTGTATCCTAAATAGCCATCCAATAATGAAAATATCTTGGATCCAGAGACACATTGTAAGATTTGTTCCATGGAGGGTAGTGGATGGCAGTCTTTTAGAGAGGCCCTATTAAGATCCCTGAAGTCAACACATAACCTTAGCTCCCCATTCTTCTTCCTGATAGGAACAAGGTTGGAAACCCAACTAGTGTTTTTGATGGGGTAGATGATACCACTTTCTATTAACTTGAGCACTTCTTTATGCATAAGTGGCTCAAGCTTGGGATTAACAGGCCTTTTCTTTTGCCTCACTGGTTTGGCATTAGGTTCTAATTCAATAGTGTGCTAAGCAAGGGCAGGGTCAAAACCTTTGAGGTCTTCATATTGCCATGCAAACACATCACTAAATTCTTTGAATAATTGGGTATAAGCTTTCTTTTCCAAATTAGTATTCACTTTTCCAAATTGTAGGCTCTTACCTGGTTCCAACTCTAGTTCAACACAATGCTCTTGTTGAACTACCAGGCCACCCTTGCTTCTCTTAACTTCATCATCCTTGTTGAAGACAACCTATAATGTAACAAGACCTCTAGGCATCTTATTAGACTTAAGTTGTATCACTTGATCACCATAGTTTTGTGATAGCCTATCTTGATTGTACTCTGAAAAAACATCTTCTTCAAACAAGAACTACAGAATTTGTTCATCATTGTCAAACACTTGCCAATTGAAATCATTGTCAAGAATAGAAAATCTGACAATCACTTTGATATGTTGTTGATCTACCTATTTTGAAATGCTATTTGGAATATCATACTGAGATCCAACAGTAGCTAACCTATCTGCATTTTGATTTAGCTTTCTAGGGATAGCAACAATATTGAAAGCACAAAAATCTTCAATTGCATCCCAAAATCTATGCTTGTATGCTTTAAAGGTGTCATTCTTAGTTGCACTTATCCCTCTCACTTGGCTAACAACCAACTCACTATCATCGTAAAATTTTAGGGCCTTAAGACCTCTTTTTCTAGCCCATTCTAGCCCATTGACTAGACTTTCATACACTGCAGTATTGCTAGTGCAGGAGAAACTGAATCTAAAGGTAGTATAATAACTTTCTTCTTTTGGGGACACTAACATAGCACCACCACTAGAATGATTTCTACTTCTAGCTCCATCAAAAAATAGTTCCCAAACCTGATTATTCTGATCCTTTGAATCAGTGTCTTCTTTGAAAAGGCTTGGCTCTATGGATCCACTTTCTTGTATTAAATAACTTCCCAAACCAAAATCCTAGATTAGATTTTCTTGGACTTTTGAAGCTCTTTCATCTAGAAGAATATCAGGGATACTTTCTATCTTTGTGCTTGCTTCACTGATAGTTTGGAAGTCACTGTCATCAAATATGAGGCAGTTTACATTGATGGTATTGGACACATATGGTTCTATATGGTGTGTTTCTAATGGTTCTAACTTAATGGTGACCTTGGTCCCATACCTTGTATGAAATAACATGTGAGACCAGTCAGAAGATAGGTAGCCTCCTATCTTGGCTGTAAACTCCCTTGAAAGACATATGGAAAATAATGCAGGGAGATCTATGATATATATATCAAGAAGGATGGAAAATTAGGACTAGCATGTAGGATTAAATTGGTATCCTTAGCCACACCTATAGTATTGACAGAGGATCCATCAAGTTGGGTAACCTTCCTTTGGAAGGGTTCATATTTTAGTCCTAATTGGTTAGCTACCTTTTGGGCATTATAGTGCTAGTAGCTCCACTATCTACCATACAATTATGCACTAAAGATTTTCCAATAATTAGAGATACATAAAAGGGAGGTGGCTTTGAAGTCCTACCTTGAATGGCATAAGCCTTGGAGTTTCTATTTGGAGACTCCTTTTCTTGATTAGTGTTAACCAACACTGGCTTTGTAGCTTCTTTTGTAGGTTGAGGAGTTGTTACTTCAGTCATGGCCTTCTTCAAAATTTTAGGTTGTCCTAGGAGAGCCAAAGAGTCCCACATAGACATGGTGACATTCACCTTATTCATGTTGTCTACAATATTAAATGGTGTCATAGTGTGTACTCTTTGTTGTGTCTTCACTATGATGGGCTCCACCTCCTTAGACTGTTGGCATTCTATGCTTATAATGGCAGGAGCCTCCTTAGGTGTGATGGGATTAGCTTGTTTTAGCAGCTGTATAGATGTGGCGGCTTTGGCATTAGAATCTTCTCTCTCCATGTCTTGAGCTCTTCTTTTTTCTCTTGTATAGGCAACAAAAGAAACTTCATCATTGACTCCATTGAAGTCTGGCTACTCCCAATTAAAGAGAGCAGTCTCATGCTCTTGTGATTCTTGTTGAGGCACTGACCCACTGGATGTAGCCTCTGATTGAGCTTGTGAGGCATTTTGAACCATTACACCTTGGTTCATCCATCTATTTGAACATGTAGCCTGATTGTGAGGCTAATTACAAGGAAAACACCATTCATTATCCATAGCCATATTATTTTGACTAGGAACCATATCCCTCACTGGGTTTGCATAATTTAGAGGTGTAGGGTTATATGGTTGGAATGGTCTCTGATTAAAACTTTGTCTTTGTCCTTGATACCCTCCTTGGTATGATGGCCTATTTTGTTGATAAGGTTGTCCTTGATTTTGATATTGCTGACTAGGACCTTGGCCTTGTGGCTGAAATGGTGGTCTGATTCCTTGACCTTGTTTCTTCAAATTTGTGACCTCTTTAGTTAAGGTCTACAACAAGTTTGCCATTTCTTGCTGACTGCTCTATTGGCTATTCTTTATCTCTTGTAACTCTTGAGAGAAACTAGCTGTTAGCTCTTGACCACTGGTACTAGCTTGGGGTGTTGATATGGTGGGAATAGGAGTGAATGGGGGTACTTGTGCAGGTGCAATGGGTTGAAGGCTAGGAAAAATGGGCATTGGTGGCCTTCTAGCAATCATGCCTGCTTGGATTAAACAATTTTCAGCCCTGACAGCTATGTCAAAGGCTTGGGGCAAAGAAGTACAACCCATAGACTGTATCATGATAGAAATTTGACCATTCAAGCTTTGCAAGTAGTAAAGGAAAACATGGTCTCCTGATGGTCTCATAGATACTGGAATTCTATTCCATGTTTTGAGGAATCTACTATTGTAATATGTGATTTGTTCTTGAGGGTCTCTCTTAATATTGTTAACTGCTAAACTAGAGACAAGTTATCTAATTTGTCCTCAAAATGTTTACTTAATGCATCCCCTAATTCATCCCATAAAGTAATAGAACCAACAGTTAGAGTTCTAAACCATTCAAGAGCCTTACCTTTTAGAGAGGCTGGTAATAATTTTGTGGTCACATCCTCTTGAGTTATGCTGCGTATACTGCAGATGGTGGTCACATCTCTTATGTGTTCAAAAGCAATTTTGTGCCCTTCATCTGTGAAATCAGGTATACTCTCTAGTGCCACCAAGGGCACATCATGATGTTGAGAAAAGGCTAATGGACTCCCTTGGTTGAAAGGTGCAAAGGAAAATTGTCTAGCCATTGCAAGAGTTGGAATCTGAAGATTGACAGCTATGTGAGTTGTATTTGCTACTAGATTTGAATCCTCCTCTAGATCTTTGGTTAGAGATCTGCCTCTCCTTTTGGATTGAAATGGAAAAGGTCTACTTTCTGAGGTATCTAATGGTGTTGATTGAACTCTCCTTGCAGGGGATGTTCTTTGAGTTGACCTACCTTTATGACTTCTTTTTTAGGGCAACTCTAAAAATTTAGTGGGCTTTGAGCTCCTCGTCTCAATCTTTCTCATAAACCTTAAACAAGGTTGACTTGGATCTTTGAAATCAGTGGAGTCACCAGATATACTTGGTAGAAAAATCTTTTAAAAGTTTGTATTATGCAATTTGTATATCAGAGATAACATAATCTTCAAACAATGAACTTCTTTTTGTAGTCCCACCGGGTATGCCAGAATTGTTATACACTAAGTTTGCACCCTTGTCTCACGCTCTCATAGTCTTGATAACCTAGTATAACATGGGATTCATCTCCAGGTGTGGGACCTATGGTAACTGAGATGAAACCTCCAGATTCTAGGCTAGTTCCTCTTGGATAATCACCTTAATTTGCTTCTTGACATGGAAAAGTAAAACTTCTGAGGGAAAGGGATAGAAGGAATGCTTCGAAAGGGAAATGACTTGAAAGCAAACTACCTACAAGGTGATAAACTAAAATTAGGGTTTGGATCTCATTATAGAGGATGAAATTAATGAACAACTTAGGTCTAGGAGGTCACAACTCACTGAATAGGCTTGCATAAGTGTTTCATAGAAGGGTCGGCAACAGAAAGAGGCTACTCTAGGAAAAAGAGGATTTCACAAACAATAACATTACTAAGGATTTAGACACAATTTATGACCTACAAAAAAACATTCACTTCTACATCTTGGCATAGGAATGAGACAAGATTGTTAGGGGGTTGAAGTATACCCACAAAAGCATTCACATCCAATCATCCATAATAACACATAATATTTGCAGAAAGAGAGAGGGATTAGGAACCCCAAGATATCACTGAAACATCATATACTTCAATTCACTAAGAGATAATCAGAACAAGGAAGTATAGGGACATGAAGAATTATCACAAAATACCTCTGCAATATTTCAATTATCAATGAAAGATTTACAACTGTATAGCTAGAGGGTAGGAATAATACCACAGTTGACCCTTGAGAAAAATGAAATTCTTTTACAATTGTTCCACCCTGAGCTCAAAAGCTCCAAAAAACAATATATACATACTCAACTACATGCAGGCAGGAGTCAAAAACCTAACTAGGGTTACAAAATATTTTCATTAAAATAATAGCTAACCCTAACTCAATCAAGTCTAATCATAATTGTATCTCTGCAGTATCATGGCCAATTAGACTATGATTTTACGTGCCCATCCCTATACCACATCACCCTGCAGACAAGCAACCTGGACTCATCTACCCACCTGCAACTCCACTAAGCCATGAAGGCTCATAATCTGATCTTATTTCCCTGGGTAACAGTACCATTCAAAAGGTGGTGCCAACTCTATCTAGCACCTCCTATTGTGAAAATGCGGTGAAGGATCATACAGATGGCGGCCAACAGTCACCTCCATCATCCTCACAACCACCACCATTCTAAGAAATCAATTCTTAAGCTACTCGAAGTCATGCATGGCCAAAAGAACACAAAACCCTCGCAGAGACATTTGAATTTTGAAATGTAACAGCTAGCAGCAAAATTTTAAAATGTAACCATCGATGAGAAACCCCTCCTGGTAGATGAACAGCTGTGATGCACTCAAAAACTAGCCTAAACTTCCCCCTCTGACAAGTCAACTGCCACCTGGAAGCCAGCAACCAATGAAACACAAGCAAATCAGCACGTCTGATAAACTTGGACCCACAACCTGCAGAAAGAGCATCAGATAGTTGTTGCTATACCGTGATGCTAAAAGTTGAGCATCTTGGATCCAAGGTATAACGAAAACTACCAGATCAAACCAGACATTAAGCTCTTTAGAAATCCTTGACCCCATGGACCCACTGACAGCCACCAATTAGCATACCAAGTAGCCAATCACAAGCTGCCAAATGAGACATGTTGCAGACCCTTCTGACAAAAGGACCCATGGCAGACTAAGGTCACATCGGATAGTTGTCACAAGATCGCAAGGGCTTGGAAGAGCCCTTGTGATCAAACAACAACTGTAGATCTTCAGTCTACTGACATCCATGCAGATACTCTAACACGGTCCTACCAATAGAGCCCAACTATCGTCTGACCTACCAATGAAGAATGAGCACGTGAAAAATTGAGGACCCACCTAATAGAGCCCAGAGATAAAGCAAGATCAACGACCGTTGCATGATTGCATGTGTCAAAAAAGCTACTTCAAATCATGCGACAACCGTTAGATCATCTTTGACTGATAGCCGTCAGGGCCATGCTAACATGGCACCACATCACTAACCCCGACCAATCACAAATGCACAGCTCAGACTACGTGGCAGGACCCACTGACAAATGAACTCTACAGGAAGGAAGATCGATAATCATCACAAGATCTCATGGAATCTTTCGAAGCCATGAGATCATGCGACAACCGTCAGATCTAGAATCTTGACTTTAGCCACTGAACTGAGACCGCCAACCGAAACAGCAACCGCTCGCCAAATCGCAAAGTGTTAAGGTGTTGACCACTGGGAATTAGAGATTTGGTGACTAAAGGATTTTAAAATGCACATGCGAAATGAAGGCACTTAAGTGGCCGATAAAGTAAACTACAAATTAGAACAGGGCCTTAGGGTTTTTTGGGTAATAGCTAGTTTTATGAATTTTTTGACCTGTAGACCAGGGGATAAAACAATTTGCAGAGGCCAGAGGACAAGGCACAACTTCATGAAATTTTCAGAGATGCTTGTTAGGATAAAAATAGAGACCTTGGGATAGATATTAGCCAAATTTGCATAGGATGGGAGAATTAGGGTAATAGTCATGAATTAATAAATCACCCTCTTGGATCGAAGCTTCTTCATGAGCGGAGGATAAATCAATGTCTTTATGCAAGGGTTCATCCCAAAAAGTAGAATCATACATAATGGTTTCATGAGGAAGAGAGTAATCAACATCCACATCCAAAGGTTCATCCCAAATAGGAGCATTATCATCCCTATCAATAAGGCATTTGAAAACACTTTAAAATAACTTGTGCAACATTATAACAAATAAAGAAATGCATTCAAATGAAACACAATAGGGCATCTAATTCTACATGTATTTTTAAAGAAATTTTGTTATTTTTTTGTATTTTTGAAATATAAGAGCATAAAAGAAATCTAATTTTGTAAGCATGTAAGATCTAATACAAAATGAAAATCTAACACCAAAAAGAAAGAGTTGTCTATCACGGGTTCACCAAAATGTAAGATGAAGGTGAACACACAAGATAATACGAAGGGAAATCTAAACACAATAGAGCATCTAATTCCACAAAAGAAAGGCGTAATCTTGTCAGGTTCACAAAAATATAAGATGAAGGTGAACAGACAAGATAATACAAAGGGAAATCTAAAACCAAAAATAAAGAGTTTTCGTAAAACGGGCTCACCAAAATGTAAGATGAAAAATATGGATGGGGTCCTAGAACAATGGTTTGCACATAAAAGAGTCCCCAAAACCAATATTTTACACATACATGAAATTATAATGATATGGAAAGAAAATGTAGAAGAAGAATGAAGAAATAAAGGTACTTACCTCTGAAAAAAATTGGCTGAAAACCCTCTCAAACAGTCTCAGAAACTATTGATTTCAGCACATTCAAACTGAAATTGTGAGATCTACAAAACCAAAAAATATTTTTCTTTTCTGAGAAAGGTCAACCTTGACCTAGGTAGACAAAGTCGATCTTGATCCAAAAAGTCAACCTTGACCTGCACAACTCCGAGGGAAAGTTTGATGAAAAGGGTATCTAGATCTGCACTTTAATTCATTGTCACACACCTGTACCTGCAAGAAAAATGGTTTTGGTTGTTGGGGGGGGGGGGGGGGGGGGGGGGTTTGCCTTAGTCAAAACCGAATTTAAGAATTAACCTTGAAATTGAATTGAAATTACAGAGATAAACAAAGTAAATGGAACAATTCACCTTGCTTATGTTGAAAACCCTTGTGGAAGATTTTAATCCTTGAATCCACAAGTATGGATGCTCCAAATGAATGTAGAATTGAGTGTAGGATGTCTCAAATCAAGTATCTTTAGATATTCAACACCAATCTTTAATGGATCTAGGATTAGGAAGAGGCTTGAATGGAAATGAATGGAAGAATCTTCAACAAGAGGGCTCCATAGAGCTTGAATCCTTCAATGGCTACTAATGGATCTCCTTGATGAATTGGATCTTGAATGCTTGAAGGCTTGAATGCTTGAAGATGAATGAATGCTTGAATTCTTTCCTTCTCCTTCTTAGTTTCTTGTGTTCTTGAGAGATTATGAAGATGAGATGGAGAAAATTAGAGAAGAAGGCTCCCTTTTATAGTGATCTAGGGCACAGACTTCTAGAGAGGCCACATAGAAAACAATAATTAAGCATCCATGGCACAAAACTCTAGAAACATGCACATGGAGAGGAAATTAAATTAAATTCTTAACACAAAACTCTAGAAAGGGGATGACCCTTAGTATAAAAATAAAAATAATTATTTAAGAGCCTTGTCACAAAATTTGAGGTAAGACCAACCCCAAAGTTAATTTGAGCATTAGGCACAAAAGTCGAGAAAGGCTAATCTCTAATAATAAATTAGGAATCCTATAAAAATCTCAAGAAATGTCTACCTCAAATATTAATTTGAAAATTTGACACTTAACCCGAGAAATAGTAGCCCCTAATTGGTTAGAATAATATCCTAGCAACCCAAGGAGTGGACATCCTTTAATAGTGATTCATTGCTGCAAATCATCATGTTTCTACTTAGAACATTATGCTAGAATTCATTTAATTGTATCAATCTGGGAGCCTGAGCTTGAGATGATGGCTGCAAAGTTTATGCTTTAGTTCTTCTAAATAGTCATCACTACTAAAGTAAAAGCTATTGCTACAGGAGATTTATACTAGAAACTGAAACTACTGATTAACCTCATCTTGCAGGAAACAAACTTAATAGTAAATAGATACTGCTTGAGAAGTAAACCTATGTTGTAGGAAACAATCAATGGTTCTGCTACTAGTGGCTACAGGAGCAACAATACTTAACAACTTTGAAGAAACTTAACTGAATCCTACTAAAACATGAATAGGGAATTCATCTCCCATGTGGGCCCCCACGGAAGTATGAATGAATTATAACTCAGAGATTGAAATGAAGAACTTTCATATATTCATTCAACAAAACATAAGTACAATAGCATATCAAAGTATTTTTACTTTATTGCTGGTTTACAATATGAAATTCTCAAAATGACTAACTAGCCTAGAATCATCACTTCCAGCTTATTTAAAAGCAACTAGGGAAAACAAAACAAAACTCCTGCAAAAAACCTACAAACTATGAAGATATGGTGACAACCTATATATTTTCTCAACATAATTGTGAAAATACCATCCCTCTCAACCTCACCTAAAATAACTCATCCTGAGACTCATCTCTTTATCAAAAGATTTCATCTACATTTGCACGTGTCCTAAGATTTCTTGTCTATAGCTAAATCAATTGATGCTAAACATCCTCAAGCTCTATTATTTCCCTCACTACCTACCCATCCTTATCATCTCTCCCATACCACCCTTACCTTGTGATATGTGTGTACTGATGCATATAATTTATACATTGAAAACCATATTTAGCAAAATCTGCATCTTCATCCCTACTAACTCTACCCTTCTGACCTTGTTTAATGACATTTTCCCTTATTTCCTTTTCTATTGAGTTACTCCATTCTAATCTCTATTTCCTATATGTCTTATCTCTCTTCCTTTTCTTGTGTAACATATGTATATATAATATATTTTATCCAATTTGTACATATTATAGTTTTAATAGAATTTGTAAAACTTGCTCATCCTTGATATACTAGGCATTGTCCTCTTATATCTTTTTCCTCATAGACTCTCCTCTCATGTACTCATTGCTGCAATATTAGTATATGTACTTTGAGATTACATAGTTCTTTATCTCAATAGCTATGTCTCAACCACCATCTCTCATTGTCATAATTAGTGTCAAGGTCTTCTATATCACCACATAGATCTCTTGGCATAGGTGATAGTCCCTTGAAAAAATAATTTTCATATTTTCTAGGATCATCAAACCCCATAAGAAAATCTCACTTTATTTTCTAAGATGTATATTGTCTCTCCTATAAGTACACCCTTTTTCCAAACTATCTATGTATCCTCTCAAGAAAATATCTATCTACAAAATGCTTTTTCTATCTAATTAGGTATCTCAAATTCCTAAAATAAACCAAAACATTTAAATCCTATACCCAAACCTCACTCTCTCTCCATGACCTCTAGATAAATAATTTTATGTCAGCTATCTCTCATCTCTAGTGGGGCATGTCACCTAGTTTCTATAGTTTCCTAGTACCACCATATAAATACGCATAGGAAATCCCTCTCTTTCATCTCTTATCCATAATATCTCATGCAATGTCTATGTGCTTCCATGTCCATATGTGTAGTTGAGTCACTCCACATGAAAAACTAGATCCCCCTCTGTATACTACATGCATGTAGTTGTATAGTTGGGCTAGGACACATAGTCCACATGCATGTGTAGTCAAATGTTTTATCATCAATACTATGATTGTCCCTATACAGTAAAGAATTATCTTGAACATTTATCTAGGACATTCTTTTTAATTTGATTGTCCATATGCAATAAAGAATCATTTTCATCATCAATCTAGGACAAGTAATGTTCTATTTAATCTATCTAGTAGAAATAGTAGAATATCTAGCCTTAATTTTACATCTCATGGGTCTAAATAATGTTGGTTAGTGCCTAAATCATATGTCCCAAATATCCTAGAATCAAATACCCCTTTCCAACATTGTGTAGCTCCTTGTGCACTTGGTTTGCACCTTCATATGTGCAGGATATGTAGCAAGAAATTTTGCACATGCAATGTTGTACACCCTCATGTGCATGCTACATAGATTGTGTGCAATATTGTGCACTCATGGGTGCATGGTGCTCCACACTCCACATTTTAGTGCATGTAATTTCCTATGCATGCAAAAATGCATATTGAGTATGCATGACCATAGATTTGGTGTGCATTGCCATATATTAAGAATGCATGATCATGCAATATTGTACCTTGGTGTATGATGGGTGTATCCTATGATGAAATTTTCCACTCTTTTTCTTCTTTTTTTCCAGCTCAAGTTTCTCCCCACCCCTTAACATTCATTCGACATTTATTTAATTTCCCCTAATTTATTAAAGAAACCTTCACCATCCCTAAAACCTTGGTAGTCAAATTCCAAAAGAACAAACAAAATTGACCAAGTCAAGGATAGGCACTTACCACTAGAAAAATGTCAACCACTCATTTGTAAACATGCTCTCATTCTACCAATGAATCTTCTTAGCTCTTCTTGATATCATCCTTCTCCCTTCTTTTTCTCTTCTTGATCTTTTTTATAATAAGTTGAGAAAGTAAAAAAAAAAAGATCTTTTTACTAATATTTTTCTTATTTATCCTCTGTTTGAACCCTAATTGATTTTTTTCATGTTGTTTCTTCTCAATCCCTCAAGAGGTATCTATCCTATGACCCTCCTATCACTAGGAATTTTTTTCATCCAGGCATGTTGGAGTCAATAAGGGGTGAGATGAGGTGAGACTATTCCTACTAGGTTGTGCAGTAACTAATATCAGACTGACCATATGTGCATTAGGGTAAACCGGCTTGGAAGTAGATGAGACATAAAGTTGTGTCAATCATCTATCTATCCAAGAAGTGGACCAACCAGTCTACAACCTGGGATCAAATCCTATCACTAGGCATATTATGAACATCTTTTTTCTTTAAAACAATGCTATAAAAATGATAAAATGTAGACATCTAAAATTGATTAATGAATTTGTATTATATCATGGTTAGCATTATTCTTCTCAATCTTTATTAATTACATATTTTTTAATTATTTAGTTAAACTAATTATCCTATAATAATCAAATAATTCTTATTTTAATTAATTTTACTATTTCTCCTAAATAATTTCCTCGCTTGAATATATAAATTTAATATTTTATTTATCTTCTCAAGATGCATTTACACTTTATGATTACCAAAAAATTAAATACAATCAAATAACTTATTTTCTCTAAATAACTTATTTTCCCAGTGCATTTACAATCACCTTATCCGTCAATCTTTGCTATCTACGTGAATCTCAATTGCCGATTTTGCCTCTTAATCCCTAAAAACTTTCGGACGCTTGATTTTGCCTCTTAATCCCTGGAAAATTTTGGATCCTTGATTTTGCCTCTTAATCCCTGAAAATTTTTGGACCCTTGATTTTGCCTCTTAATCCCAATGGTTGATCAAATGTATGTGAAGTGTATAAATAATATCTTTACACCTCTTAATTTACATCAAGCACTGCTATCAGTGAGGAGAAATCCACATACCAAATTATCAAAGCAAGTTTGAAGCAACAATGGAATCTCCTCATGTCTTCGTAATGGTATTATTGTTTATCATTTAAATTTGTACATAGATAAAACTATTATTGTTTATCATTGAGTTTTTTACATAGATTTTAGATTTATTTTCTGTTTGTGTGAATTGTGAGTTTAGACTGTGTACAAGATCTTAGATTTATTTCTTATATGTGTAAATTGTGAATCCATGAGTCATCCACCCACAGCCTCAAACCAACTCACCTACCCATGAGGACTTAAATGTTACAAATACTTTTTTCTTCTTTAATGATTAATACTAACCTAAATTTTATTTGATTAGTGAAAATTATATTCCATAAAATATTTTTAGCGTTATGTAAAGTCATCCTATACAATTTTTAATTGTACATATAAGAGATTTTAGTCGCACAAAAAGTGTGACTGGTGTTTTGGGTGGGTTTTGAATCTATGTAAGAAATATGGAATTTGCAGGGCCATCTGGACGTGGTGGTTGGGGGAGAGCCGGAAACCCTCGAGGTCAAGCTAGTGGCGACTCCCATTAAAATGAAAGGGTAGTACATTATCTGATCTTGATGATGATTCAAGTGGTTCTGATGATGATTCTTATTCTGATGGCGAGTTGGACAGACCTGCTGGTGATGACACATCTGCTGCGACAAAGCTAGACAAGGAAATGAATGACGAGGAGAGGCGTTGGGATGATGAAGTACAAAATGATGCGTTCATTGAGAAGTAATACAACCGATTGAGAATGAAAAATATACAATAAATCTGGAGGTGATTCTGATGGCAAATCGGAGAAATCTTCCCAAGATGACATCTCATAGCAGATGTGTCATCACCGGCAGATTTATTCATTATATTTTTCATTTTTAATCGGCTGCATTCTTTGTCATTCAGCTCTGAATCAGCGGAATCATATTTGTCGGTGAACGCCATCATTCTGTACTTCATCTTCCATGTCTCTCCTGGTCATTCCTTTCTTACACATTTGGTATCTGGTAATATACTCAGAATTTTGCATTTCGAACATGCCAGGGATAAACTTCAAAATTCAAGTGGGATAAACTTCAGCCATGTTGGAATATTCAAGAAATATGTAGTAATTTCTACCACAAAAATATTGAACTTTCAATTATTCCTAGATTGTTCTATTATGTGGGTTGTATGGAAGTTTCTAGAAAAAAGATAATTTAAAACTAAAATTAGCTATGGCTAGTAATTTATAGAGGAAATCTGATCATTGTGGATCTTGAGCTTATTGATTTGTATTTCTTTCTAAATTTTGAATAATTGTGTTTACTTCAACTCCATTTACTTTTTACAAGTCAAATTTAAACTGTTCAGAAAGAATACTAAATTTCTTCTTTATTAGTTCCTCCCTACAAATAGGATACTTGAGCATCTATCTTATTTAAAGAATTTGAGAAATTTATATACAGTCTATAATTTAAATATTTATAGATATTTAAATAATCAAAAAAAATTTATTTCACTTCTATAATTTGAATATTTAAAAATATTTTAATAATCAAAACAAAATTAAATATCTGTTGTCTCAGATGTAAAAATAAAATTTGTTTTATTTTTAGTTAAAAAATCAATAAAATGATAAGACCTATATATGTTAGAGCACAGTTGACAACTCCATCAAAGAGTATACAGGAAAAGAAAATCTACCAGAATTACAAAAATATCTGCTGTTGTTCAAAACAGCAACTACAAAATCCCAATTATATGCAAGCACTTATTCTATCGAAATCTCCAAAAATCTTTAACCATTGAATTCGTACATCCTAGATATTTCCGTTGTCTCTTTCACATCTTCTACATTGTTCTGAATGTATTTTTTATCTTCTATGATTCTCCTATTGAAGAGAGAACAGTACATTCTACCAAGTCATTCATGACAAACAGTTATTTCCAGTTTCCTAGCACTGAACGGAAGTGCATAGAACTTTAAATAAAGTGGCTAAAAAGAGAAAATAAGAATAGATTCATCGAAATCAAACTATAAGAATCATAGATTTTCCTTTATATCTCTTATTTCTCTTCTCAACTCTCTCTTGACTTTTTATAGAAAGTAAACATTTTACAGTTTTTATCTTTCTATTTTTACATTTCTATTTTACAAGATTTTTTTAATGTTTGTTCTTATTCTTCATATTGCAGTGTTGCAGCTTTCTTGATTTGTTTGAATGATCCTCTTGTTCCAACTCAACTCTGAAATTAACATTAAAGCCTTTGTGATAAACCCCATCTGCTAAATTATTACATAGCCCACTACAATAAGAATAATGTCAACGTATCTTTAAAAAATGAATCTAAACCTACTTCTCAACTCCTAAAATATATTCCATCACTTCATTAACTCCCAATTTATGACATAAATATTTCAGAATCGTCAACGAACCAACAAACATATTATTATAAAATTGCCAGCAAAACCTAATGGGTTAGATGAGGCTCTGAAGCAGAGAATTTTCTCCAGCATGCGAAGAATTAGGGTAATGCAATCAGTTCGTTCGTTCGTTCATTCCAACTGATAGCCAAAATTTCATCAGAGCATTGGGCTTCCTTCACCTTTTCATCCTCTTGCTTTTCATCTTCTTTTAGTATGGATTTCTCCTGATTTCGTTCTTCACATGACTTATGAATAGCCAACAGAGTCTTTATTTTGTCAGCGCCAGATCATACACTTGCCTCCATCAGTAATCGACCAAGCAGTTCTGATTCCCCCTCAAATTGATGAAAACCTTTGATATGAAAGTCAATTGAAATTTGCAAATTTTCTAAAGTTAAATCAGATTGTTCATGAATAAAATACAAATGAGTTTAGGTTTGAATATTATCCATTCACTTTCCCTGTGTAACACGGATCGCATGGTTTGCTACCTGCACTCACATGGAACTTAGATAACATCTGATCATTTGCACGTTCAAATTTAAATTGTTACAATAGTAGACAGTGAGGAAGTATTTGTTTAAAAGGTTTTAGTCTTGTTGATTGATAAACAATGTAAAGAGCTTTGAGTTGGTCCATTCTTATGGACAATAAGTCTAGTTACGCAGTATGCCTTTCCTTATGAAAGGGTTTGAGAAAAATTTATATTTAACTGTGGAAATTTGTGTAGGAAGAATGACTACAATTAAAATCATCTGAAGCGTCTGTTTATTTTAGCCACTTTACACGCCGGGTTTGTAAATAGAAAAGGCAAAAGGCGCCGACTGTGGAGCCGGTCAAGAATCAATCAGCGTGCTCACAGCAATGAAGGCAAATGGGTACAAAGCTATTGTACCCATCCAAAGGGCATGTATTCGTTGAAGCAGCAATCAGCGTGCTCACAGCATTGAAGGCAAATGGGTACAAAGCTATTGTGCCTTCCCTGATATTTCAAAGCATCTTCACCTGCTCTGCTAAAATGAGTAGAGGAGTTGTTATCTCCGAGCCAAAACAATCCTCCTCTTCTGGTAAAAGAAGAGCCGGTGTGAAGGATTTGTGGGGCGATTTGGAGAACAGAGGAGTAAATAAGAAGCGGCATGGGTATATTGCCATTAGGCAACGCCCATGGGGAAAATGGGCAGCGGAGATCAAAAACCCCATTAAGGGAATGAGAGTCTGGCTCGGCACTTTCAATACTGCCGAGGAGGCAGCCATGGCTTATGATCGACAAGCTTTTCAGATCAGAGGCACCAAAGGCAGGCTCAATTTCCCCACAGTACGGCCCCCCGCAAATTTAGAAAGCGGTCTAGATCTCAAGGAGAATCCAGCAGAGGTTGAAGCATGTACAGACGATGGTCTAAATTCACAGGAAAGTGTAGTCCCAATTCTGGATTCATCCACACAGGAGTATCTTGAATATTTGGAGGCGGTGCTGCAGCTGAAACCTGAGATTCCATCTTCAACAGCTTATGGTGAAAGCCCCTGTTCATCGACATGGGAGTATTGAATATTTGGAGCAGAATCCTGAGATCCAATGTACAACAGCTTCTGGTTTAGACCCAAATTTCTGCAACAGCGGTGGAGATGAGGACAAAAAGCTCTGATTTACATGGAAATGTATTTGGGGCAGAGGATGTTGAGTAGATTCTGAATTCGTACTATGACAGTGGTCTCTGTAGCTGGGACAGTGTTGACTACGACTCGTAGTATTACTACTCTACACCCCTTGTAAAATCCCGCTTAAGTTCATGTTCAGCTCATTTCAATATAAAATTTGGTGATCATATAATTTGGGAGAAGGTTTAAAAAATTGTTTTGTTTTGTTTGGTTTCTTTTTAATGAGAAATAAAGGAGGCCAAGATTACAAAAATATCATAAACTTTTTTTTAAAGACTTATATATTTACTATCACTAGCATCTTAGTGTGCAATGGGTACATCAAAGAGGTGTGAGAGTCTAATTAATAGAAAATTTGGACTATTGTTTGCATAGATTTATGTAGTAAATCAAGTCAATTTGTAGGAAATTAAAAAAATTATTTTGTTTGTGCAATGATTGTCTTAATCAAAAAATGATAACCTCAAATCAACAAAGAAGGGAGAGATGAAAAGTGAGAGAGGTTGAGGGAGAGATAGACAATAGAAAGAATTAGATGTGTGTGTGTGTGTGTGTGTGTGTGTGTGTGTGTGTGTGAGAGAGAGAGAGAGAGAGAGAGAGAGAGAGAGAGAGAGAGAAATAAATAAACAAAGAGAAGTAGAGATATGGGGAGGGGGGAATTTCAGACTGAGTTTTTGTTAGCATTGTTGTTTCTTTACTAAATATAGTACATTACAATAGTTGTACTTTGCATAAATTACTATATTGTATTCAGTAATTGTTGGTTGCTAATTACAAAGAGTTCTATTTGTTTATTATTATAGCACTCATGAGATTCAAATTATCACCTTATGAAGTAGGTATTATTAATGATTTGCAAGATTAAATAACACTCATTTTTTTGAAGAGAGAAAGTAAAATGATATAGTAATTAGGCATGTAAGGCTATTCCATAGAATGTGTAATATAAGGTAATTATATTTTTTTCATAAATTATATATATTTAATTAATGAATATAAATAAATAATAAACATAGTATATATAATAATTTAATTAATATTATATGTGAGAATTCCATTTTATTTAATAATGTACATTAAATTTCATATGATTGTTTAAATATTATAATTATGCTATGAGAAAACATAGCTGGTAAAGAAGAGCCCCTCTAGTTCCCTAGATTTTGAGGATGATGAGGGGGAATGGAAAACACAGAGGAAGAAAACCAAGCCTAAAAAGGCGGATGTGGGAATGGAAACACCAAAGGGAAGACCTTCAGAAAGAGCAAGAAGATCGCGAGGAACCACAAGGGATGTTGCAGTAGATAAGCAGCAAACCTTGGAATCTAGCTTTAAAAGTAAGAAATGAATTGTCTTTCTTGGAACATGAGGGGACTGAATAGCTCCCTTAAACAAAGTGCTGTCAAACACTACATTTTCGACCTCAAGTTTGATGTTCTACTCCTCCAAGAGGTCAAGATGTTAGCTAGTAACTGCGTTATCCTGGCATCCAATCTCTAGCCTGGGGCGGTCTTTCTCTATTCTAAACCCCGATCTGGAACCCCGATAGGATATTTGGTCTGCTAGCTACTTCTTCTCCCAACTACCTTGCTGCCACTTTTAGGAAAAATGGTTCCGAGTGGACTACCTTTAATATCTATGCTCCTAATACCCGCTTGGGTAGAGCTTCTCTATGGCTTGATCTTGGCCACCATTTGGATCAGGACTGCTCTGCAAATTTCTTGCTGGCTGGTGATTTCAATAGCCCCCTTTACCCTTCGAAAAAGTGTGGTGGTCTAGGGGATTACTCAGATAGTATGGGGGAGCTGGCTCAATTTATCTCCTCCATAGGTCTTTCTGACATCAATCTAAAGGGAAACCCTTTCACCTAGCCCAACAATAGGAAAGGCCCCCACCTCATTCAGGTGAGACTGGATCATGCCCTAGCCACCTCTTCAGGGGACCTCTGCCTGAACTCCTCCCTTTCCTCCCTCCCTAGAATGACGTCGGACCACAACCCCCTCCTCCTCTATTGGTTTGATGCCCCCAAGGTCAACCCGACACCCTTCAGATTTGAAATTATGTGGTCCTCTCACCCATCCTTTACGGATCAAGTGAAATTCTGGTGGAAGACCAATATAAAGGGTACTGCTATGTTCAGAATAGCCTGAAAGCTTAAAATTATCCATAGGGAGATTAAAGGATGAAGCAAGCATAACTTTGGTGACTTCTGTAAAGAAAAGATGGAACTATCTGGAACCTTAGATTCCCTCCAGGTGCAGTTGACTACTATTAACTTCCCTCCCTAGGTCCAGGCTAAGGAGGAGTTGACTAGGAATAAGTGGCAGGAAACCCTGAAAAGAGAAGAAATCTACTGGAAGCAGAGATCCCATGTCCAGTGGCTTACTGAAGGAGACAGGAACATGTCATTCTTTCATAGGTCTGCCAGCATCCTTAAAAGAAGAAATACTATTGCTGCTATTAAGGAGGAAGAAGGGAATGAAGTCAAGGAAAAGGATAGGATCAACCTGGTGGCGGTTAACTACTTCAAGGAACTATATTCTAATGTGGGTCTTATCTACCCGGACAACATCCAAAATCAACTCCTGGACCACATCCAAAGTGCTATAATGATTAGTGACAATAACATGCTCATGGAGCGGGTCTCTGATGAAGAGGTTAGGAAGGCGATTTTTGCTATGGGAGCTTATAAAGCCCCTGGATTGGATGGCTTTCATCTGGCATTCTTTCAGGAGTATTGGGACATTGTGGGGACCAATGTTATTCAGGGGGCTAGAGACTTTTTTAGGACGGGTCGCATCCTTAGGAAACATAATCAAACCTACATTGTGTTGGTTCCTAAGCATGACACTCCTACCAATATGATGGATTTCAGGCCCATCAGCCTATGCAATACTTTTTATAAGATCCTCACCAAGATTCTGGTGGGCAGAATTAAGCCTCTACTGGACAAGATTATAAGCACTACTCAGAAAGGCTTCGTGCTGGGAAGATAGATCCTGGATGCGGCCCATAGCCACCCATGAAATAATCCACTCTATGGACAGAAGCAAAGTTCCAGGTATGGCTTTTAAACTAGATATGTCCAAAGCTTATGACAAAGTTAATTGGTCCTTTCTATTTAAAATTATTGCTAAAATGGGGTTTAATGAGAAGGTCATCCAGATCATACAAGAATGTACTCAAATTTCCAACCTTTATGTTGTGGTGAATGGATCCCCTGGTAGTTATTTTAAACTTGAGAAGGGTCTTAGATAGGGGGGCCCCCTCTCCCCTTACCTTTTTATTATGGTGGCTGATGTGATTAGCAGGAACCTTTGTATGCTATCTACCATGGGGAGAATAATGGGCATCAAACCTACCTCCGCTATTCCTCAGGTGGTTTTAGAATAGTTTGTGGATGGCACCTTCCTCTTTGGTTATTCCTTAGTTATTGAGGCCAAGCAGTGGAAATAAATTCTAGAAAGTTACGCTTGGGCTTCAGGGTAGTGCATCAACTATTAGAAGAGTAGGCTATTCTTCTTCAACACCCCCATAGAGATACAAAATAAGGTGCTTTGAATCCTGGGCTATCTGGTGGCCTCTCTCCCCTCTACTTATCTTGGCCTCCCCCTTACTATTAAAGAGGTGTCCCAAGATTTTTGGAATTCCATCTTGGAAAGAACCCAGAAGAAACTTGCTAGCTAGAAGGGGAAGTTTTTGAGCAATGTTGGTAAGCTGCAACTCATGGCCTCCACTCTCCAAGGAATCCCTATCTACTTCCTTTCTCTCTTTAAAATCAAAGGCTACATGGTGGAAAAACTTGAAAAGATACAGAGGACCTTTCTGTGGGGAGGATCTGAAGAAAAAAAGAGGATGTCTCTAGTGAATTGGGATACTGTCTACCTCCCAAAGAGAATGGGTGGCCTAGGGTTAAGGAAAATTGGGCTAATGAATAAAGCCCTTACCATGAAATTGGCCTGGAAGCTTATAGAAGGAAAGGCAGATTGGTGCAGACTTATGGAAGCCAAGTACCTCCAAGGACACCCCTATAGGAGAATGTTCCAAGATGGAAACCTCCCTAGCGGTTCCAAACTATGGACGAACATATGCAAATGTAGGACCCTTCTCTCTAAAGGTGTTATCTGGCAAATCAGAAATGGAAGATCCATCAAGTTTTGGAATGACAATTGGATATTGAACCAACCTAATTTAGGCTATAGTTTCAAACCTCTTATGGATGACCTCAGACCTATCTTGGGTAACAGAGCTTCTAACTATATCACTAGCAGGGACTGGGAGGACATTCCTAATTGGTCAAGGAACAGACCGGATCTGCAACACTTAGCCAAAGACCTCATGGAAATTACAACTAAGGTTAGAAACTTGGGTCTTGAGGACTCATTTATCTGGGCCCCCACCCAGGCTGGTACTTTCTCTATCAAATCTACTTATAATCTACTTCTGAAGGAGGTGGGTAACCAACAGGACTAGAAGAAGTTGTGGATTCCCTAGGTCACCCAAAAAATTAACTTCTTCTAGTGGACCTTAATGCATGGTAAGGTCCTAACCCAAGATAACCTAATAAAGAGGCGCATCCCCATGGTGAATAGATGTATTCTATGTAAGAAGGAAGAGGAAATAGTGAACCACCTTTTCATCCACTGCGACTATGCCTCCATTTTATGGCAAGGAGTTATAGGCAAGTTAGGTATCCCGTGGGCTCTGGATAGAGAAGTGCATCAATTTAATAATTGGAGAGCCCCCTCAAATCACCCCCTCCTCCAGCTCCTCTGGCATATGCTACCCCCCCACATCTGCTAGGCCATTTGGAAGGAGAGGAACAATAGGATTTTCAGAGAGGAGAGTATCAATCTCAACGCTTGCCTCCACATTGGAAGTAAGCTCTTATGCGAAAATGTCAGGATGGCCAAATGGAAGCTCCCTCCTTACCCTCTTGCTACTTGGGAAGTAAGTTTTGCTGACAAGTGGAACATCCTTGTTAGATTCTCCAGGTTTGATGATGCTAAAAAGATATCTAGAAAAGCTACCAAATGGGTGGCCACCCCCAAAGGATGGATTAAATTAAATTTTGACAAGGCAGAAAATAATATAAGCCATGGTGGGGGTGGAACCTTGAGAGATCATAGGGGTGACTTCCTACTGGCCTATGCTGGTCCTATCAACAATAGCATGGTCACCAAAGTGGAAGGCATGGCTCTTCTTTGGGGGAATGAATTTGCAAAACATTTGAATGTCAGGTAATTGGCGATCGAGGGGGATTCCATGGTGGTGGTTGAGGCTATCAAAAGTGGTGCTAGTGTGGGGTGGCAGGCCAGACCTATCATTAGGGAGATCAATGAGTTGATGTGTAGCTTCCAGAGCACCACCATAGCTCACATGTATAGGGAAGGGAATTCCATTGCTAACTCAATGGTGACAATGGGACTAAGGCAAGCTAAACTCAACAATTGGAGGGCAATTTTTGATTTACCTCTGGTGACTCAACAAATCATTGGGGGAGAAATGAATATCAAAGTTTAAATGTGCCATGATATTTTATTCATTGTGAATCCTCACTGGATCACATGCTGGCATGTCCTGATGATTTTTGCAATTATGGAAAAAAGAACCCATTTTCCCATAAAGAATCATAATTACCCTTTAAACATGTGGAGTAGATGCTGTCTGAATCAAAAGGATTACTTGGCCAAAGAGGACACCAAGTGTATCCTTGGTATTATTACTATTAATGGCACCTGGAGATCCATTGGATCTGGCGGTATGGAGCCTGTTTCCCAAAACGTTTCCCAAAACCTGCAGTTTAAGTTATATTCAGGGATTTTCTGTAATTGCAAAGGGTTTATCAAGTTTAGTAGAGATATTCAGCTCTGTGATTATCAACTTATTCTAGTGAAGGAGGGGATGAATATTGAAATAGGAGGAAAAACTCTCCACATTGAGCCTGATAAAATTGATGAGATCTTCTCCTCAGATGCGCTGGTGACTCATTATTGCAAGGAGAGCGGCATTTGGGGCTTCATGGAGAGAATGAAGTGTGGGCATGATGAACATATATCCAAATAGTTCATATCATCTTGGAATAACAGAAATGTCTCTGTTGGTGGTATTCACTTCTAGCTGAATGAGGTGATAGCCAAGGTGACTGGGCTATCCATGAAGGGGAGAAAATACAAGAAAATTAGTCAAACTTTGGACCCAACTAGCCTTAACTAGTTCTTCAAGGATGGTGAGATACCAGTGAAAAAGAAGGGAGGTTTCAATAGGGAGGTGCTGTCGGATTTCTAGCCAAAAATCTACCTCATTGTAATGAAATACTTCACTTTGGAAGGTAAGTTCACTGTCTTCTACTATTACCATTTACCATTTCTAAACCACGTGAGGAACAAAGATTTAATATCCATCCCCTTCTTCCTACTGCACTCCATTGAAAGCAATATACTTGACATCAAGGAGAACCCTGATAAGCAAATGCCTATCCTTCACCAGGGCCTCCTCCTCTACCTTTATGAATTCCACAAAGCCATTTGTCCTGCACCTCAGCCCCCCCCAATTATCCAAGAAATGACACAAGAGGACTCCCTGGCCAAAAATGAAAACCCCACCTAGTCCTCCTCCCTATTCATCTGTATTACCCAGGAGGCTATTCCTGGTAAGAAAGAGGGTAAGAGTCAGAAAAAATGAGTCAAAAATCCATTTCTCAAGAAGGATGCCTAGGATGTGTCTTATGTTTTCAAGTCTGAGGATATGAAAAATAAGAAGGAGGATGATAGTACCCCGAAGATTGACTGTAAGGCCAAAAAAAGAAAATTATTGGAAAACTAGGTCAACCTAGAGGTGGACTTGAGTGGGTCGGGTAGAAGAAGGTCTAATAGACTGGCCAAAGAGCAATGCAAAACTAAACTGTTGGAAACGGTGACTAAAGGGGTGAAAGAACAAACCTATGTCACACTAGAGGACAAATTTGGGGGTTTCGGTCGGACGTGGTTCGGCCGAAACATGTTCAGCCGAACCCATGTGGTAGCCGCGAGGTGCCAACTGGCACCTATGTGCCAAGGGGGATTCGGCTGTAACCCCTTCGACTGAACCATGTCCAGCCATAACCCGTTCGACCGAACCATGTCCGGCCGGAACGGGTTCGGCTGAACCCCTCAAAAATTATAAAAGATGAAAATTGCCCTTTGGAGCTCATTTGTTCACTAGTGGCTAGTGGATTTTTCGGAGTGCTTAAGATGATTTCGGCCGAACCAAGTATGTTTTTATTTTTATTTTTTTAATTTTAATGTTTTTTAATAGTTTTATTATGTTTTATTGTTTTTTAATTTGTTTTTTTAATTTAAATAAAATAGTTAATTTTTTAAAATGTGCTAAAATAGTTAATTTGTTTTTCTAATTTAAATAAAATAGTTAATTTGTTTTTTTAATTTAAATAAAATAGTTAGTTTTTTTTTTAATTTAAATAAAATAGTTTGTTTGTTTTTTTAATTTAAATGAAATAGTTAATTTAGTTTAAATTTAATATGTTTAAATTGATTTTATTTTTAAATTTAACATAGTTAAGCATAGTGAAACATAGTTATCATAGTTAAACATGTAGTTAACATATATAACCATAGTTAAACTTAATAACATAGTTAACATAGTTAACCATAGTTAATCTTAAGAACATATTTAACAATAGTTAACCATAGTTAATCTTAAGAACATAGTTAACATAGTGAACATAGTTAATCATAGTTAAACTTAAGAACATAGTTAACTATAATCCTAACTTTAATCCTAGAACCCTAACATATTATAGATAATCCTAACACAAATTGTAACCCTAAACCTTGATCATAATCATAATTGTAACCACTAACCTTTAACTCTAACCCTAACAATTTAATCCTAACTATAACCCTAAATATTAATTGTAACAATAACCAAAACCCTAACCCTAACTATAATTCAAAGCCTAACTGCAATCCTAAGTGTAACCATATTTCTAACCCTAACCCTAAACAAATTTCTAACCATAACCATAAACCTAACCCTAACATTAAACCTTAACACTTAATCCTAAATGTAACTATAACTATAACCAAAAGCCTAAACCCCAACCCTAACCATAGTCATATACTCATTAAATGCTAAACCCTAACCATAAATGCTAAAATATAATTAGAAATGGTAAACCATAATTATAAACCTAAACCAAATCCTAACTATAAAATTTTAATCTTAACATTGATCTTAAGCTTGATCCTAACACTAACCCAAACTATATTCTTAGGCTTAATGTTAAGCCTTTATCCTAACTCTAACCACAATCAAAATCCTAACCCTAACCATACTACTCACTATGATGTATTTACCCTAACCTTGATGATATCCTAATCCTACGCCCCAATCACAACCCTAATCAATATCCTAATCTTAACCATAATACTAACCACGATGGAAACCATAACCCTAATGATAATCCTAATCCTAAGCTCTAATCTCATCCATTATACTATCCACAATTTATGTCTTTACCCTAACCATTATCCTAACCTTAAACCCTACACCTAATCCTAATCTTAACCCTACACATTGATCACAACTGTAACTATAATGATAAACCTAACTCTAACCCTACCAATAATATTATCTATAACCCTAACCTTAAAATTAGTCAACATAAAATTAGATAACTAATTACTAATCTAATTAGTGAACATGTAATTAGTGAACATAATTAGATAACATAATTAGATAACTAATTACTAATCTAACAAAAATTTACTAATCTAATTAGTGAACATTATTAGTGAACATAATTAGATAATTAGATAACTTAACCCAACTATAATGTATAATTATATTCAACATCAAGAACCTAACCTCAACCTTTAAAAACCATAAATTTGTAAACTAAAACCCAATGTAAATACTCATGTAAATTAATCATAGTTATAACCCTAACCTTAATTAGTTAGCATAATTAGTGAGTTCATAATTACAAATCTAACAATTTTACTAATCTAATTCTAAGTGAACATAATTAGTGAACATGTAATTAGATAGCATAATTAGATAACTAATTACTAATCTAACAATTACTAATCTAATTAGAGAACATAATTAGATAACTAAATTTTACTAATCTAACAATTACTAATCTAATTAGTGAACATTATTAGTGAACATAATTAGATAATTCTAGATAACTTAACTAGAATATAATTAGTGAACATAACTAGATAATTAGATAACTTAACCCAACTATACATAATTATATTCAACATCAAGAACCTAACCTCAACCTTAAAAAACCATAAATTTGTAAACTAAAACCCAATGTAAATACTCACATGCAAATTAATCATAGTTATAACCCTAACCTTAATTAGTCAACATAATTAGTGAGTTCATAATTACTAATATAACAATTTTACTAATCTAATTCTAAGTGAACATAATCAGTGAACATGTAATTAGATAGCATAATTAGATAACTAATTACTAATCTAACAATTACTAATCTAATTAGTGAACATAATTAGATAACTAAATTTTACTAATCTAACAATTACTAATCTAATTAGTGAACATTATTAGTGAACATAATTAGCTAATTCTAGATAGCTTAACTAGAATATAATTATTGAACATAATTAGATAACTAGAATAATTAGTGAAGATAATTAGATAATTAGATAACTTAACCCAACTATACATAATTGTATTCAACATCAAGAACCTAACCTCAATGTTAAAAAACCATAAATTTGTAAACTAAAACCCAATGTAAATACTCACATGCAAATTAATCATAGTTATAACCCTAACCTTAATTAGTCAACATAATTAGTGAGTTCATAATTACTAATCTAACAATATTAGTGAACATAATTAGATAACTAATTTATATGCATGTTTAAATTTATAGTTCATGTATGCACGCTTAAATTTGTAGTTCATGTATCCACGTTTAAATTTGTAACATGTATGTTTCTTAAATTTGTATGTACATGCATGCAGTGATCTCTATATATATATTCAGATTGTTTATCTATTACACATGGCATCCGGTAGAGCTTCCATAGATTCTGGTGAGGCTAGTGTTCATGGGGGGGGTGGTAGTGCTCATAGTCACAGCTCTCATGCATCAGCTGATACAGCTGAGGCTAGACAGAAGTTATTTGCAAATATTATTGATAGATTGTGATGAGCACTACAGATTTTGGAGGAGAAGTTAGTTTCATCCACCACTATCCCTAATAGGGATAGGGTAAATGTTATTAGAGATGAGTTGTTACATATGATTGACACTGTTCAATCATACAACCCATATGATGAGATTAGAATTAGATAGATTGTATACTTCTTTGTCTCCTAGTGTCACTGGCACTGTGAAGTACAACACCATTGATACACTTGTTACCACCCTTATGGTGAAGGGTATGTTTCCTCATTATTTAGATAAGAAGAAGGTGAGAGTATATATGGTGATGAGATGTGAGGATGACCTAGTGGGACCCTTCATATATCCTTGATGGTTGGCCTCGTAGCACAGGTGGCCCCAAAAGGATGAGCTACCACTATATTTTTGCAAATAATTGTATGCAGAATTTCATTTCCATCTGAATGTTGATTATACAAATATTCTCAGTTATGTTGGGCAAGGGAAGGGTAGATTATCTGATAGGTTTAGAGCACCTGATGCCCCTATGCCCGCTAATAAGTGGGCAAGGGTGGGTCCAAACCTTTTGGTCATACCAAAAGGTTTGGAAGTAGCAGGAGGGGCTGTGGTAGATGAGAGGCTAAGGACTGATGTGTATTCTAGCATAGCTACTATCACCACATAGGTTTAGGAGATGTCATCTAATCATGTGGGAAGATATGTGTTATGTTCACGTTCAGCTATTCCTACACCTACACAACCCGGTGCATCATGTAGTGGTGGTGACTTATATGATATAGTTGACATACCATCTCCTCTAGAGGTTGTAGCTATATCAAATATGGACCATTTGCGACACACAAGTGCATGTTTATCTAGTGATTTACTTTTGGCATATCAGACCATACGGATGCTTAGTGGGATGTCACTCGGGGAGGTTCCTGCATTTCTCAGGACATATAGTGCTCAATAGACTACACCAACCACAGGTTCTTAGCAGTGTACACCACCCACAAGTCTTCAAAAGACTACAACACCCATAGGTCCTCTGCCTACTACACCACCCATAGGTCCTTCACCTACTGCACCACCACCTATAGCTCTTCATTAGACCACTCAGAGCACTTCATCAACACATCGAGGTCGTCAGCTCTTTCCTATTGATCCTTTGGATATACCATGTGATTCAAGAGACTAGAGCGCTATTGGTAGAGCATTAGGGGGTCTGATTGGTGTTGTTCCACCTGATGCACCTAGATATGGAGATTTACAGACTCCACATGATCCTATCCAGCATGATACATAGGTATATTGAGATGTTTGTTCAAAAAATTAATTTTTCTATGATCATAAGTATTTAAAATTTATTATATATGTACATGATACATATGTGTGACATGTATTTTTTTTATTGTACAGAGACATCAGGAGGAGGTCGAGCGGCATTAGGAGGAGGTGGTGCACCAAAATCAGGTCACAAATCTGGACAGGGCTCTAGTTAAGTGTCTATATTTCATGTGACATTTCATATTAGACATTTCATTTTAGATTGTTTCATATTAGATATTTCATGGTTATATATCCAGTTACATGGTACATATGGTTATATGCTTATAGATTTACATGTGGTATATGGTTACATGGTTATATGGTTACATAACATTATTAGACTTATTACATATTTCATCTTTTAGACTTATTTCATATTTTAGACTTATTACATATTTCATCTTTTAGACTTATTTCATCTTTTAGACTTATTTTTTGTGTACACATTGTTGGCATTCAGTAGGATTGCCACTAGTGACAACACTTATTTGCATCCTGAGTGCAAACCAAGCAGAACAGTGCAAACCGAGCAGGATAGTGCAAACCGAGCAGAACAGTGCAAACCAAGTAGGACAGTGCAAACCGAGCAGGACAGTGTAAACCAAGTGACATTATGTCTACCGAGTCACAAGTATTTACCAAGTTCAAAACTTACCGAGTGGTTAGTATGAACTGAGCCTTCACTCCTACTGAGTGCATGATGATGCCGAGTAATGTAGTGGACGCCGAGTATCAGAAAGTCACCGAGTTAGTTTGCAGGAACCGTGAAACCATACTTGGGCCGACTTAGTAGCACTTATGTTTATTTGTTAAGCTGACTTTGTAATTGTAATTAATTATTTAGACTTGTATATAAATAATGTTGTACAAATACCAAGTAGTATGAATGTGGAATAAAAAGGGGAGATAAAAAAAAGGCAGAAACTAGTGAATTACAAAGGGCTACTATACATAAGGAGCAACAAAGACAAATTCATCACAGAAGGTGATCAGTACATCAGCGAATCTCATTCAGCAATCTAGTTGCAAAGTAAGAGATATACTGTTTCATTTTAACAAGTGAATCAGTACTAAAATCCTCTAACCAAGTAGACTTAACAATCTTTTGTAAAATATCTTTATCGATTACATACTTCTTTTGTAAGTTTGTAAAAATCCTTTAACATGGTGGATTTAGCAATCCTTATTTCTCCTAGCAGGGCAGATCATCAGAAGTGATCAATGTAAGCCTTAACCGGCCAACTTTATACTGCAGTATTAAAGCTTTGTGGGTTTCATCCCCACCCCAGTTTTACTTTCTTTTGGAAGGTTTCTGGGTAACCAAATCTATGTGTCATTGTTGTGAATTCTTTTATGTTTCATGCTTTCTATATGTAAAAGGATAAGTGAACTATATGTTAATACATCTGATATTGAAAAAATTTGAAGTTACTGATTCACCCCTCCCCTCTTAGTAACTTGGTTAATTCTTGAATATTTCCAACAATTGGTATCAGAGTTGTATTGGTTCTCAAGATAAAGCTTAACTAGCTTGAGCAAAGATCCAGGACAATGGAGGTATTCAAACTGAACAAGGTGATTGAAAATGAAAAGCTAGATCTGGAAATGGCCATAGCTAAACTTAAAGAAGCAAAAGAACATCTTTCCCAATCCCTAAGAAGAAGGAAGGAACTTGCAAATCAAATGAATGATCATAATTACATTAAAGAAAAGATTGAAGATCTTTTTCCCTCAAATAGCTCAGATGAAGCAAACAATGCTATCAAAGAACTAGAAAAGAATGGGTCTCTGCAGGAAGAAGTGAGAAAATTAAAAAGAGAACAAGAACTACACTCAACAAGATTCTGTGAGATCTTAGAACAAAGAAACAAGTTGAAAGATGAATTAGATGGAAGGAACAATGAAGTCCAAAATAAAACCCTTCAGCTAGAAAACCTAATTGATCAGATCTCCCATACAAATGAGGAAATTCTGACTCTAAGATCAGAAATAGAAAGCACAAGAGAAGAACTAAGATCTGAAAAGCAAATCAATCTAAGATTGGTGGATGACCTAAACATCGAAAAACAAATCAATGAAAGAATGTTGAAGAACCAAGAAGACTTAAATCAGCTGCATGATCAAAATCTTCATAGGCAAAAAGTAAAAGCAGGACTTGGATACAAAGGAGAAGGTGAATCTTCTAAGCAAGGTACTCAAAGGAATCAGAAACCTACTTGTAATCATTGTGGAAAAATAGGACATACTTCAAATAAATGTTAGAGCAATGAAAAAGCAGAATTCAATGGAAAATGCTACAACTGCAATCAGCATGGTCACAAAGCAAATGAATGCAAGGAAAAACCAAGATTCAAAGGTAATTGTCACAAATGCAACAAACAAGGTCACAAGGCATCCGAGTGCAGATCCAAAACATTCAATCCAGCAGAACAAATTATGAAAGCAATGTTTGGATGGGATTACAACACTTGGTGTAGATGTCATTACTATGGAGAATATGGACACATTGGCATGAACTGCATAAAACATCATCTAAGGAAAAGAGATACTACCATAAGATGTTTCAAATGCACTAAACTCGGTCATATAGCCAAAAATTGCATGAATGCTAGTGAAGTTGAAGATGGAAAGAAGAATGAAGCAACTAAGATCAGGAAACAGATGAGACAACAATGGATTCCTAAATCCACCGAGCAAACCAGTCCAAGTAATGGAATGGGTGGCTCTACTGACTCAAACTAAATTCCCAAGAAAGCACTGGAACTGTATTCTCATAGACAAATTTCAAGCAGTTCCAAAATTGAATTAAAAGAAAGATCTAAATCGACATACAAGATGCAATAAGATCATAGGAAGGTTGGTATCAGTTTTCATCGAGCAAGGTCAGGAGCTATCTAATATGATTACTGAGCGAGGTCAGAGCAATATGAATTCTCAAGTTCACCGAGTTGCGAAGTCTTTACCGAGCAATTAATTCATAGTGGGTGACAGTCTGTCAGAATTCATACCCTAATTTCTACTAAGCATTAATGACAGAGTTGTAAACAAAAGGCAAGAAATCAAACTCATTCTTCACCGTGAACTTTAGCATTTTGAGAGCAAAAAAATTCCAAAGCAATCAAGCGATTCAAATACTTTTGCAAAAAGAATTCTCTGTGAGCTACCATGGCATCATCCAGTGCTTCAGCGAAGAAAGGAATAGAAATGATAATCCAAGGGGAATGGAGAGCACCAGATTTCAAACTCATGCCCACAATTGCAGCAACCCTAGACTTGAATGGAGCTCAATCTTAGATTCCTCCTAAGGTACTACTTGTTAACGATATTCACAATCATTTCAATTGTGCAATTCAAGAGATGGGAAACCCAGAGCTAGATATTGTGCGCGAGGAACTTTGTGTGAATGGTGTTTTTAAACCAGAGCACAAACATCTGGAAGGCAAGGGATTAGTTCACATTACACATTTACCTCAAAAAATTTGGGAGAAATGGGTTAGATACATTCTCAGCCGTGTACACGAAGGCAAGATTTGGCTTGAGCAACCCATAGAGATCATTAAGAAGATGATTCACCAAATCACCGATCTTCCCATGTTAAACAAAGTTAAATCTACCAAAACCCTAGGTCGGCCAGAGCTGGAGAAGAAAACCCTAGCCGAGTGGGACGGTAGAGGCATGAAAGTAAGCAGCATTACTGATGCTGAACTGAAGTTTGGAACACACATCATTGCTCATAAAATATACAGTTCAAGTCGGCAGAATAGTGTTCCCTGTGAAGCCATAGACCTAGCATACAAAGTGGTAAAGAATAATTTATCATTTGACCTTGCAAATTTGTTGTTAAAATAGTTTAACAAGAACATGGAAAGCATTCAAACTTCCAAAAAAAAATCCATGTAAGTTTGGATCTCTACTGGTCTGTTTATTTTTCTATGTTCAAAAATTCTTCCCTTCCAAAGGAAAAGTAGTATGGAGAAAGGATGTGCCAATTCTTTATGAGATAAATGAATATATTTCAGAAATGGGTGAAAATTTTGAGAACATCATGGATAGTTATTTTGAGTCTTTCAAGGAGAAAATGAATGACAGATTCTGGATTCCATAGAAGTTGGTGGAGGATTATAAGGATGATATTTGTTTCATGGTGGACTGTGACAAAGTATACATTCAAGCAGCTAAATCAAGGATTATACATGTGAAACCTCTTCCTTATGAGGTAAACATTGATGAAACAAAGAATATCATTGAAGCCCTCCTTAATCAGCCTGTTGATCCCAAAGCTCCATATTTTGGGACATATGAACAAGCAAAAGTGAGAATTGAATTAAGTATAAAGCTTCAACAAGCAGTAAATAAAGGAAAAAAGAGGATAGCCAAAATGCAAGCTATCACACCTCTAATGCTAACTGAGGGCAGAGGAGAAGACATTGAAGAAGAAGAGAAAAAGGATGAGAAAATAGAGGAACCAGAACCTGTAAAGAAGAAAGGAAAGGTATTCATCACCAAGGTACCTAAGCCTCCCACTACCATATTTACAAGGAGAAGTGCAAAGGGTAAGGCAGACAAAAAGGAAAAAGATATAATATTCAAAAAGCCTCCTCTAACCCTTCAAGAGAAGATCAAACTTTTGAGAGAAGGATCTGGAGTAAGTAATATAAAATCTTTAAAATATGAAATAAGATCGGAAATAGAACAAAAGGAGATTGAAGATGCTGTCATTGAAAAGATGGGACAGTGGAAATACTCTCCTGAAGAAATAGCCCAACAGATTCCAGGAGCTTTATTAGATCAAATAAAAATGAGATGGGCCAATGCAAGGCAAACTGTAAAAGACATATTTGATCAAACCCTGAAACAGTTAATGCCGAGCTTGAAAAATGATGAAATAAAGAAGGCATTGAAGGAGAATGAAAATAAGATGACACTGAAGTTCAATACTTGTTTAATTCTGATTAACAATATTGAATCGGTTGTGAAGAGTGAAAATTCCACATGGAAGAACATATACCATCTTCACCAACCGAGTACTGAATCAGTTATAATAAAAGACATTGAAGATGACAGTGATGAATAGGAAGAAGCCACTGAGGTAGATGATACCATGAGGATAGCGGTTGAAGTCATTGCATCACTTCCTACCTCTCCAGCAAAAGTTGCTACATCTAGCTCGGAGACATCTTCAAGCATGGTTGTGACAACTTCAACATTTGTCCAATCACCTATAGCAACAACAGAAGTAACTACCATTTCTTCTACTGAGTTGCAGTCTCCTATTTCATCAAGTTTTCCAGCAGTAAGTATTCCAGTTTTTGATTCTACAAGTGTAAATACTTCAACTTTAAGTTCTCCAGTAGACAATATACCATTCTTTATAGCTAGTCCTACTATGTCTACTATCACTACTACTAAGGCATTAAGTACCATAATAGATAAGCCTAAGGCTCAACAGAGTATAAGATTTTTGGGCAAGAATATAGTAAAGGATATAGACCTAGATGAGGAAATAGAGATTCCAACATTGGATTTTGCAAATCTATCAGCGGATCAAATGAAAAATATAGGTGAACTCCTCCAAAGGAAAGCGAAACAAAAGAAGCTTAAAGAGGAGAGAGACAAGGAATATAAAATCATTAAGGATGCTAAGGACATTTTTTCAGAAGCATTAGGTATCAAAGTAGACTCCTCTCAACATGTTTTGTTACAATTAGCAGAAGCGGTAAATAAGTACAATGAGGATTCATCTGGGACAGACAAGTTAGTTGAAAAAGCCAAGAAGAAATTCAACAATAAAGTGCTTGAGCACATTGCTCAGCACATAGCTATTAATCAAGTAGAATTATCTTCAGTTTTGACAAACATTGAATCTTCCTATTCGAATGTTACCTCTCTTTTGGCCAAACTATGCAATGTTGCCGAGTTCACCAAGGATGTCAAGGATAAAATGAATAAAATTGATGAGGATTTGAAGATTAGCATACAGAAGCTGCAACTTGAACCAAGTTCAAACTCTACTCATCACATGAAAATCTCATTCCTATCAAATATGCAGTCAGAACTACTGAAAGAAGACATAAGGATCCGGTCCACACTGCTAGACATTCAGAACATGATCCTTCCCATCATGAATACAATATATAAGCACATTGAACATTCCAAAGCATTAATTCATGACAATCAGTTCTCAATAGCAGATCACATGATTGCACTCTCTGCAGAAGTCCAAATTGCAATCCAAACATGCAAGATTCTGCAAGAAAATTGGGACAGAACTCTGGCACTGATAATGAAGGTACATTCTATTTTTATATCAAATTTTAGATTCTCCCTGTAAAACACTTGTATATACACCTTTAGCATTATCATCAAAAAGGGGGAGATATGTATAGAAGAAAAAGTTAGTGCATTGAAAGGGGGAGATAATTTATAAAGCCCTATGACAAAGACAAATTTTGAAATATCAAAATAAATCTCAGCATGGTTCATGTATATAAGTTTTGGGCAATAAGTGTTTTTGTCACTAATGCCAAAGGGGGAGATTGTTGGCATTAAGCAAGATTGCCACTAGTGACAACACTTATTTGCATCCTAAGTGCAAACCGAGTAGAATAGTGCAAACCGAGCAGGATAGTGCAAACTGAGCAGAACAGTGCAAACCAAGCAGGACAATGCAAACCGAGCAGGACAGTGTAAATCGAGTGACATTATGTCTACCGAGTCACAAGTATTTACCAAGTTCAAAACTTACCGAGTGGTTAGTATGAACCAAGCCTTCACTTCTACCGAGTGCATGACGATGCTGAGTAATGCAGTGGATGCCGAGTATCAGAAAGTCACCGAGTTAGTTTGTAGGAACTGTGTAACCATACTTGGGCCGACTTAGTAGCAGTTATGTTTATTTGTTAAGCCGACTTTGTAATTGTAATTAATTGTTTAGAATTGTATATAAACAATGTTGTACAAATACCAAGTAGTATGAATGTGGAATAAAAAGGGGAGATAAAAAAAGGCAGAAACTAGTGAATTACAAAGGGCTACTATACATAAGGAGCAGCAAAGACAAATTCATCACAGAAGGTGATCAGTACATTAGGGAATCTCATTCAGCAATCCAGTTGCAAAGTAAGAGATATACTGTTTCATTTTAACTAGTGAATCAGTACTAAAATCCTCTAACCAGGTAGACTTAATAGTCTTTTGTAAAATCTCTTTACCGAGTACATACTTCTTTTGTAAGTTTGTAAAAATCCTTTAACATGGTGGATTTAGCAATCCTTATTGCTCCTAGCAGGGTAGATCATCAGAAGTGATCAATGTAAGCCTTAACCGGCCAACTTTATACTGCAGTATTAAAGCTTTGTGGGTTTCATCCCCACCCCAGTTTTACTTTCTTTTGGAAGGTTTCTGGGTAACCAAATCTATGTGTCATTGTTGTGAATGCTTTTATGTTTCATGCTTTCTATATGCAAAAGGATAAAGTGAGCTATATGTTAATACATCTGATATTGAAAAAATTTGAAGTTACTGATTCACCCCTCCCCTCTCAGTAACTTGGTTAATTCTTGAATATTTCCAACACACATGTGTTAATGTATGTACATTATATATTATGCCATGTATAGTTAATGTTATTTCATCTTTTAGACTTATTTTTATGTGCATAAACTAGATGTATGCACATTATGTTATATGTCATGTACTTTTAATGTTATTTTAAATATTTGTAATGTCTTAAGGTGAGTTAATTAATCCTTTGAGTACATACAAATTAATTAAGTACTTACATAACTACTTTAAAACTAAAATAATTAACTAGTTCATGATTAATGTACATACAAATTAATTAAGTATTTGTAACTACTTAACTAACAATTACATTATTCTAATTAGTGCACATAATTAGATAACTAATTAGATAACATAATTAGATAACTAATTACTAATCTAATTACTTTAATCTAACAAAATTACTGTTCTAATTAGTGAGTTCATAATTAGATAACTAATGTTATTTCATCTTTAACTAACATAAAATTAACCAATCTAACTAACATAATTAGTTAACTAATTTGTTATTTCATCTTTAACTAATCTAATTAGTGAACATAATTAGATAACTAATTACTAATATAATTAAGTTAATCTAACAATTACTAATCTAATTAGTGAACATAATTAGATAGTTCATAATAGATAACTAATTTTAAACTAATCTAACAATTACTAATCTAATTAGTTCAAACATAATTAGTGAACATAATTAGATAACTAATGTTATTGAACATCTTTAACTAACGTAAAATTAACTAATCTAACCGACATAACTAACTAATCTAACTAAAATTTTAACATAATTAAAGTAAAACATATAATTAACTAAAGCATGATTACATACATACATACATAAAAACATATTTTCTATATATATGAGCTCAAACATGAAACTTCAAGCTAGATAGAGTTCAAATATGAAAGTACAAGAGCTACAAAAGGAAGTTTATTCAGAAGCTTATAGAGTTCTAAAGCTCGTGATACATATAGTCTGGGTCCTCTCTATCTTTTATTATCTACACAAGTTTTTCATGTTCTTCAATAGACAACCTCCACTTCTAAATTTCGGCACCTCATTTTTTTGGCAATGCTTCGAATTGTAGCTTTGTTGCTATAACCAAGTCACTGTAATGTAGAAATTTTTTGTCAGACATGTATTCCTCAAATTGAACACCATTTTTGTGAACCTTTTTTTGGTGATAATAGGTTCCTTCAATAACAACTGAACCAGTTGGATATGTCTATTCATCATCATCTACAATTTGTTCTGTCAACTTGTATTTTTCTTTCGTGCATCTTAGTAGATAATAATCTACACTTTCTATATTGTTAGGCTCCGCAACTACAACAAAAATATCACCTAGATACAAATGGATTCTATTAAAATTAAACATCACTTAAATATGATAAATTAAAATTAAATAAAAGAATATGTATGTGCACGCACCTGTAACAACTAGATCAGAGACACGCCCATAATCAGCTGAATATATAGGATCATGAATGTTTATGTTAATGTCATCATCTTCATAAGGAGGCATTCTAATTAACTCCTTCATATCCCATCATGAAACATATCCATTTGCAATATTCTCACATTGACTTAATGGATTGTCCTCAATGCAGTGAGCACAAAAACATGATTTTTCTCTTACTTGAATCAAAATAGGCTTGTGTTGTCCTGTAGTGATCAATTGATGTAAACTTCTAATACCAACAATTCTTTAACAATTGTAAGGATTAGATCGGTCTATATCTATTACAAATATGAAATAAAAGTTGTACATTTTTAAATCAGTTCAATTGTGAAAAGATAGACATGAACACAAAATTAAAATTTTATGTAACAAAATATAAATTACCTTTCACTTCCCAAAAATAACGTTTGTTGTATTTGGTTTCCTGAGGAGCAAAATGACTTTGACACCATTCAATAATTTTCTTTGAATTGTCTATCATGTTACCTATGTATATTTATGAATTATCAGTTTAAAGAAAATAGATCTAAGCTAAAATTTTAAATTATTTGAAATTCATATATATATCTATATATATATATATATATATATATATATATATATATATATATATATATATATATATATATATATATATATATATATATATATATATATATATATATATATATATATATATATATATATATATATATATATATATATATATATATAAAACTATTGAACATTATGTGTACCTGCAAGTTCATGTTGGCGAAGTGCATGCTTCACACATGCTCCTGCTCCATCGTGCTCTCCTTTTCCATGTCCACTTTCAAAGAAGTTCCACAAAAATTTAACATTACGTCTAGCATGTTGCATGGCTAGCCAATTAAAGGCTTTTGCAGATTTAAATTGTCCTACAAAATTAAGTTGCACATGTGCATACATACATGTCATCCTTTAATGATTTAACAAAAAATGAAATGAAAATGAAAATAAATTGAAGTATCAATACACATACCTACACAACCATCAGACCAAATCCAATGTTGCGAAGCCTTTATCCCGTGATTTGTAATGTCTTCAAAAAACATTGCAAAACAATGAGCCACATAGATCCTATCATGAACCTTATCATCATTGATATAGAAATGAACCTCCTTGATGATAATGCGTTCATTTGGATTGGGACTTTTTACCTCATCCAAATCATATTGTGCATGTCTATAGGTCACTTGCACAAATATTACAACCTGATCAGAATGATAATATTGAGCTTGAAGCTCTTTTTGAGGGGAAAATGTATAGTTCTCAGCAAAATCTACAATTGAAAGAATACAACCAGGTGGAAAACAATCTTTTGAATCACAAAACTATTTAGCTTGCCATCATGCACCATGACAATGCTGAATATGTGGATAAATGAGAGTACGAAATCTGGTCATAAACTCAAGGTAGGGCAATTTACTCTCCTTCAAAACAATTTTTTTGGATTCATCTCCGCTCTTTGTTTGATATGTCTCACATTCAAATCTTTTCCACAAAACTGGTGTTGAAACATTAATATTGTCAATTTGCAATGGAAATTTATGCAAATCTCCACAATCACTGCATGCATTCTTTATACAATGTACTTTGAACTCATCTAAATCTTCTAATTTATCACATAAAATAGATTTCACAAATCATGTCGTACTTCCAGGGATGACCATATTTGAATCAAGAATTGCCATAACTTTTTTATATGATCGCAGGTATAGATGAAATTCAACATGATTTATACAACAAAAAGTTTCACAAACCTTATTTATGCGTACAAAGCAAGGGCGCAACCTCTCAAACATTCTCTGACATATTTTCACATCTGAAAATTCTTTCTTGAATTCTTCAAATAATTCACTTTGTGTTGTATCTATAAAATGTTTTGGATGTGCAATTTTCATACCAGTCTCTTCATCTTTCATCTATATTATATCTCTTCTATTAGAAGAAACACAAGAGTGAGCGGTCCAATATTCGATGACTAGTTTTTTTACATCTTCAAAAATTCTATCTTTTCTAGGAAGCCTACAAATACTTACCCAATTTTGTTCAATGTTTTCATATAACATATTTCTCTTCCTGATATATCTTTGAATAGTTCTTCTAGATACATTCAGTAAATCAAAAATTTCATTCACTTGCTTTCTCTCTGTCAACCTTGTACTAGATAAAGTAGTCATAATTGCTCTACATGCAGCACTTAAATCAGCTCCTCGACTTGAGTTATTAATGCTATTCAATGCATCTTGCAAATTTTGAACTATTGTTCAATTTACATTGTCTCCTAAGTTTTTCTTTTTGTCAACACCCAACAACTCCAAAACAGGAGTCATTTCTTTTTTCCTGAATAACTTAACAAATAATTGAGCTCTTCCAACCATACTTTTATTTTCAAAGTATTCATCCCAAAGTTTTTTGCAATGATTTTTTATTGAACTTTCAGATAACATTTCTTCTGATGAAATTTGACTAAAAAGTGAATCCTCATTGATCTCATTCAAATTTCCCATGCCAAAAGATATATTTCCACCTCTGGAACTACCAATTTGTTCCCCTGTTTCAGTTGCATCTTCTTGAATATCAATAGGTTCTTGTTGATCTTCTTCAATATCAATAGGTTCTTGCTGATCTTCTTGAACTTCAATAGGTTGATCTTGATTATTTGTTTTCTGATATTTTTTGTCATCCTTTGTTCGATCATATTTTCTGATTCTATTTCTTTTATTCCCCATTTGCAAAAACTATTCAGATTCAAGTTTTCCAAAGCTTTCACAATTCTTAAATTCAATATCAGAGCTAAAATCTGTAAACCTGTATATCGAATACTAACCAAAATCTTGTTAACAAAAATAATTGAATAAAATTAAAGTCATAAAAATCATTAATAAATATAAATCTACAATAAATTTCACATGCAATACCTAAATATCAAATAAAAATCATTAATAAATTTTAAAAAAATATTAAAAAGCACTTAATTTAAAATAAAAACTATTTAAATCTTACAAATAAAATTAAAATAATTTATAAATCTCAAAAAACTAAAAAACTAAAAATGATTTTATTTAAAAAACTAAAAAAAAACCGATTTTATTAAAAAAATGGGTAAAATTGAGATTTAGGGGGTTAGCCCACATGTGACTGGGTTTGGTCACCAAACTGGCCATGGGGGTTCCAGAAGAATTGGATTTGGCTAAAATAGGTTTGGCTAAACCCGATTCGGCCGAACGCATCTATGTGGCATCCCACATGTCAGCCAAGTAAGCAAAAATTGGGATGATTCAAAAGTTCTCACTTCTGGGCTTCGATTCTCTATCAAAATTTACCTTTCTCTAAAATCTAAAAATAGTGTTTTCTAGAGCTCGGAGTCAAGATTATAATCATATAATTTTTATCATGTTTTGATTCCATATAATATATTATAAATTGAAATTACTTCAAGTAGGTATTTTAACATTTAAGAACACACTCATTTGAAAAATATTAAAAATATCAAATCATGTCAGAAAAATTAAAACATTATATTCAATACTAGAGGAGAGAGTCCTCTTCAATAATATGTAATTTTTTTAAAAATGGTGTAGATTTGATAGGAAAAAGTTAACGCGGACTAAAAACTATTGATTTCAGGTAACACTGACTTTGGATAGTTATAACAGACAAAATATATACTGAAATGCAATATTTCTTTTTTTATGCACTAGCTATACATGTCATCTAAAACATATTATGAAATCAGAGTAAAAAGATATTATTTGCATAAAATTTGATAACGCGGACTAGACCCTAGATTTTCAGCATATTTCAGCAATAAAAAAATGGACTTAAAAAATTAAAAAACCATGTCAAATTTTGTTCAAATTTTAAAAAAAAAATTATAAGTATAAACTTCATCAAATTTTACACATTTCATTAGTTTACATCATCTTCAAATTCTAAACACAAATGCCACTTTTATATCGTCAAAGTTTAAAAATTTGTATGTTGTTGTCCATTTCCTTTATAAAAGTGTGACACAGGTTTGTACTTTTACCCAGAGAGCTTTCCATGTCTGATAAGGACTCCCAATCCACCGAGTCCATGAATGATTCTTTGAAAGACCATATGAGCCCCCCTCATATCCCTGTTCCTGAACCCAAACCTACCATGGAAGCCCCCATCATCTCTTCCCTGTCCCTAAGCCCTGATCACAATTCTCTGAAGAAGCCCCCTTCCCCTATTCACAACACTGAAGCCCTAGAGGATAGAAACAAGCTCAAAGGGACTCTTAAGAGGAGGTTTGAGAAGTTGGACAAGGAAAATGCTGAGATAAAGGATAAGGTGCAGGAGCTGATGAACCAATGCAGGCTAACCAATAAATTTGGTTTGAAAATTATGCATGCATCGGTGATGACTCTTTGTCATTTGCAGGATAAGCTGGAGGGTGGCTCTCTAGAAGCGAACGAGGACAACAAGCACCTCCTCCTATTCTTGTAGGAAGAATGGGGGACTACTCTGCTGTCTAAGCAGTTGAGTGGAAATAATTAGCTCGATTCCTATGATTTGGTCAGTTTTGGAAGGGTTTAACCCTAGATCCCCTAGTTTTGTGAATGGGGTTTTTATTAGCTTTTACTACTCTCTGGTTAGACCTGTGTGGCTTTTTACTGATACTTTACTTGATACTGCTGATACTGGATACTCTGGCTTATTTCATATGTTTAGAAAGGTGACTTTTGTTTTTGATAGAGGTAGAATAGGACTGCTAAACAATGATATCATGTTACTGCTGCTTGATTGGTTACATTAATATGCTATTAATGTGCTACTAGTCCTCTATTCTATGGGCCAGCACCCTTCTACTGCTTTTTTCTATCAAAAACATATTATTTTACAATTGTGGATGTATTTCAATTTTTTGAAGTGTGAAAATGAGGAAAGGATATGGCACGCACTAAATTTCCATGAATCTTGGAAATGACCATTGTATTAAAGTGTACTACTTTCATGATTGAAATTTTAGAGTATGCCAATGCTAGGCCTTCATGTTTAGACACAAAGAGAGTACAAAATGTTTTATGTAATTCAAATCAGCAATGACCTTTAATTTGATTTTTTGAAAGGTATATAGGTTCTAAAATTGTGATAAAAATGCTAATCTTCTATTTACATGGTGCACCTTGATTTTCACCCTTAATATTAGTCAATATAACTTAAAGATATTATTATAAGTAGGATTACATTTTAGAGTACAATTAGTTTTACATTTAAATTATGGTTATAATCAATTAGGATAACAATAAGGGTTATGATTTAGTTACAATAAGTGTTTAGTCTTGTTGAAAATGATATCTCTCAACTAGTTTTATATAAGTTATTCATAATATAAATATGCTAGTAATGATATTGATACACATTCATCTAAAAATGAATTAAAAATTTTAAATGACTAATATGAATATGCTAATAATAGTATTGTTCTAAAACATGATATATTTATGTTGTAGGTATTTTCCATATGAAAGAAGCCAAGATAAATATTTCAATCAATGGTGCAATCTTCATAAGAGCCCTTGGTCGACCATCAAATTGATTGTCACCATTCATTTTTTCTACAGTTTTGTTCTGCCTCTTTTCAGTACTTGCCAAATTACTGACAATGCACTCAATCTGCAACTTTGTATGTGTCTTTAAGACATCAACCTGCTCACAGAGCCTTCGAGAAAGCCAAATTACTATCAAATTATGACTTACCCATAATTACCTGCTAGATTACTGGCATGTCTGCAGTGTACCAATTTTTTTTATATAAGATGAAGAATGAAACCCTATCCTATTTCCTGCATGTCCAGTAAGCTTGGAGAGCATGAAAAGCATTACACCCTCATTCACCATACAAAAGAGTGTAGTAAAGTGAGGCCCGTAATGTGCATGATCATACAATGTCTTTACCTTCTGGCCTTTCAAAATGGCCTCATCCAGATAGGTCTTTGGATTGTTTGGAGATGTTAGGAACTCAATGTATGTAGTTGAATTGAGGAATTCTATTTGTTCAATAAAATCTTTGGCATCTCCCTTCCACAAATTGTCCCAACTCAAAAAATTTCATTTGTGTTGTGTAGTCCTGAATACAAAACAAAGATGTATCATGTATTTAAATTTCCAAAAATTAAACTTCAAAATTTTAAATTTAGCTGATTCATTGTGTAGGTTTTGGTTTCGACATGAATCTAGAAACAACATAGAAAGAAAATCAGTAAATTATAGAAACTTACGGTTTCTACATAGAAAAGATTTGAGATATTACCAAGTAAAATGTCATAGCTACTACTACTTGTGTTGGACTAATGAGTTGTCTGGAGCCTGTTCCGAGCATGATAGATAGCTCGATTCATGTGTGTCCACAACAACTGACGTAATATAGGACTAAACACACCTGGATTTTTTTTATTCTATTTTAAAGCATATTAACTCTAAAATGTATTATCTTTCCAAGAAATACCATATTTTGGAGACCATTGTTCATGCGCTTATTATGGCTAGTAGAAATTTTATTAATGTTGTGTTTCTAAAATTCTTGTTTAGAGATAGAGAGGGGAGATATAAAGAGGGGGAGATGAGAGATAAAGGGATATAGATGGACGAAAAGAAATAGAAGGATATGGGTAGAGAAAGAGGGATATGGAGAGAGTGGGGGGAAAATAGAGAGAGATAAGGATAGAAAGAGGGATAGGTGCAAAGGGAAGAGTAAGTGAGAGAGTAATGAGATAGAGAGAGGCATGGAGATGGAGATTGAGAAGAAGAGAGATATTGAGCGGGGAAAGGAAAATAAAAAGAATATGAGAGGAGAAATGAACAAAGGGAAAAATAATTAGTTGACCTTTCATACCTCTATGGCATACTAATTGCACACTAAGGTGTGATTGCTAGTATTGAGTTGTGCCACTGAAAACTATTTCTCCCAAAAAAAAAAATGAAATTTTAGTGTTAAAAAGTAATTGTGTTTTTAAAATATTAAGATTTGTTTTATAAAATTATCTTAGTGGCTGACTTCTTGTTGTTAAATAATTAATTATATTTTTATAAGATAGTGGTTGAGGAAGTTACATTTGAAAGCTTTTATAAAATTCGTATTGCAATACATTTGGAAATTTTTTTAATAAGATTATTATTATTTAATGTTTAATCATGTGAAAATGTAAAAAGTATTTATTTTTCTAATATCTATGTTCACATTTGATTCTCTTATTATATTCTAAGTATCTTATAAAAATATTTTAATTCAAAGTTTAAAATTAGATTGGTTAAGTATAGATTTAAAGAGTTGTTTTAAATATTTTGCTAAGAGGCTTATATATAAGTTAGATTGTAAATTCTAATTTTAGTATGAGTATATTTTTTAAAGTAGTTGACAATAATTTAAGAGATATAATGGGAGCTCCAATATTTGGAGGCGTGTTCACATTTGAATGGCTCCAATAGTAACATAAGAGAATTATTTGTTATAAAGATTTTAGCCTTGTTAATCAACAAACAATGTAAAGACATTTCAGTTGGTCCATTTCAATGGACAATGAGGCTAGTATTTATATTTTTAAGATATTTGACATCACTCTAGAAATAGTTGTGCCACTAGAGCTATTCTTGGAAAAAAAATGGCATGAAATTAAAATGTTAAAAAGTAATTCTGTTTTGGAAATATTAATGTTTCCTTTATAAATCCATCTTAGTGACAGATTATTATCATTTAATGTTTAATCATGTGCAAATATAAATAGTATTTATTATTTTGATATTTAAGTTCATATTTGATTCTCTTATTATGATATTTTAAATATTTTTTAACGTATTTTAATTAAAAATATAAAATTAGATTGATAAATTATATTTTAAAGAACCATTAAAAACATAATTTTAAAAGGCTTTTCTATAATTTAGATTGTAAATTCTAGTTTTAATAAAGCTGAATTTTTTACTAAGAATTTGATAGATTTAGAAGAAAGAACTTTTAATGGAAAGCATACATAAATATTTGTATTCTTTAATGATAGATATATAATCAATGTTTATAAGAAAAGAGTAAATGAGTAATATTTTTTGGAAGATGCAATTAACGAAATAAATATCATTCTTTCATTTCTTATTACATTGTAACTAGTTTTCTTATATTGTCTTTTCTTGTAATTGATCATTTTATTTTTTAAGTAATTAACTAAATATAATGTTTTGAAGATTTTTTATTTTATAAAGTGAGGTTTACTGGTATTTCTTATTGATACATATTTCTATAATAATTAATGTATGGACAAATGTGATTAGAAGAATAAAAAATAAATACACATTTCTTCTTATTTTTGGAGATATAAAAAACACACAATACCTCACCAATCATACCTAGAATATTTTCAACTAATTTTGATTTCCTTTTGGAGTTATCATTGTATTGTTTTCATTTATCCCTGAAAATTATTTGGGGGGCTAGTTTGTCAGCTATTTTTGGCTGACATGTTGTAACTAATTCTAACCCTCAAGTGGAATTTTTTTTTTTATAAAAATGGTTTAGGGTTACGAATTTTATGATGTATGTTTTTTAGTAGCTTTTTGCAACGGTATTAAGTTGTAAGGGATTGCATATTGTAATCAGGTTGTAATCACTAGATAATAAGATTACTAGACTCATTGTTGGTGGACATAGCCCAGGGATTGGGTGAACCACATTAAATCTTTGTGTCTTGTGTTCTCTTTTGTGTGGCTTATTATTTTCTGATATTGGTTATATTTGCATGTAACTATAATTTCTATCTTATTAATCCTAACAAGTGGTATCAAAGATAGGTTGTTTTTCAGTTGTCCTATGTAGGAAGATCTCATAGTTTAGTGGGAGTCTCATGTTTGATTGGGAGAATTGGAAGATGAGGGTAAGATAAGGTTGAGAAGATTAATTTGCAGAAATTTTGAGTTATCAAAAATGCAAATGGAGGACTATTTGTATCAGAAGAATCTATGACGGCCATTGGAAGGAAAATCTAAGAAACCATCAACAATAATTGATGAGGACTAGGATATTCTTAATAGAAAGGCATTTGAAAGTATTCAATTATGCCTCACACATTTAGTGGCTTTTAATATTAGGAAAGAGAAGAAAACTAAAGAGTTGATGAAAACCCTAGAAAAGTTGTATGAGAAGCCCTCTACTTCAAACAAGGTATTTCTCATGAAGTGTTTGTTTACAATAAAGATGGCAGAAGGTGGATCTATTACTAATCATTTGAATGAGTTTAATAACGTTAATAGTCAATTATCTTTTGTAAAAAAAAAAATTGTTAAAGAAATTAGAGCTCTCTTGATTTTGTGTTCTTTGCCTGAAAGATGGAATGGATTGGTTATGGTTGTTAGTAACTTTGTTTCTAGTTCTAATACTCTAAAATTTTATGATGTTATCGGTGTGATTTTGACTGAGGAAACTTGTAGGAAAAGATTAGGTGGATCTACATATGGAAGTGTCCCAAATGCACAAAATAGAGACATAATGAATGAGAGAGGAAACAATTTTGGAAATCTTGGAAAATCAAGAGGAAAAGCAAAGGGAAAGAGGTATGATCCAAAGGACCAAATGATTGCTGGTACTATGGAAAAATAGGTCATAAGAAGAAAGATTACTAGTCTCATAAGAATAAAGGAGACAAACAAGAAGGTAAGAAGGAGACAAATGTGGTAAGTAATAAATTTGAAGAGGATGCTTTACTTCTTTACTTATAAAGTGTTGATGATTCATGGGTTTTAGATTCAGAGGCTTCATTTCATGCTATAGTCCATAGAGGTTATTTTCTTGATTATGTCCAAGGCAATTTTGGGCTAGTTTATTTGGGAGATAATAAACCTCGTTAGATTGTTAGAAGGGGGAAAATTAAGATTAAGTTGCTGAATGAGAATCATTGACTACTACAAGAGGTAAGCATGTTCCAAGGCTGAGTAGGAATTTAATTTCAATAGCGAAACTAGGTGATGAGGGTTTCACAATTAATTATAATGATAAAAATTGGAAGGTTTCAAAAGGTTTTTTAGTAGTAGAAAAAGGTGTGAAAGTAGGCACCTTATATCTTTGTACAGGTCATACTATTCCTTATACTTTAATTGTTTCAGACAAAAAATGAATGTTTAGGAATAGTTGATGTAGTTGAATAGGAAGAACATCAAACAATTGCTATAGATTCTGACACAACACTATGGCACAACAAACTTGGGCACTTGTGTGAAAAAGGTATAAAATTAGTACATTCAAAAAAAGTTCTACCAAGTCTAAAATGTGTTAATATGAATTTCTATGAAAGTTGTGTGTATTAAAAACATAAGAGAGTTAGTTTTCTGTAGAGTGGAAAGGAAAATAAAAATGAGAAATTAGAGTTTGTGCATACAGATATAAGGGGACTAGATTTGGTATCTTCCCTTGGTAGATCTTTGTATTATGTTACATTTATAGAATATGCAACAAGAAAAGTATGGACTTATTTCCTTAGATAGAAATATGATGTATTTTAAACTTTTAAGAAATGGAAATTCTTGGTTGAGAATGAGACTGGTAAGAGGCTAAAATGTTTCAAATCTAATAATGGTGGTGAGTATTGCAGCACAAAATTTGGAAATTATTTTTCCTCTAATGGTATTTGTAGGCAAAAAACTGTACCAAGGACTCTAGAATAAAATGGAGTGGCTGGACACATGAACATGACAATAATGGAATGTACAAGGAGTATGAGGTTGCATAATGGGTTTCCCTTAAACATGTGGGAAGAGGATATAAACACTATTTTTATTTAATAAAAAATTGATCAAAGAGTTGTCTTGCACCACATAGAATTTCTTTGGCATGTTTGATATTATGCACTAGTTCATCTTTTGGATTTTAGTCCTATTTATTTTTAAAGTTAGTAAGCCTTCCCTTGTTGTAATTTGAGAAGTTAGCTCTAGGAACTGTACCTAAATACATGTGCATTCCCTATTTTACTAAATATTTTAACAAGGTAATACTTTTAACTTGAAGTAATTATTTTGGCATATATAGATTGTCTAATCATGTTTATCAATTGTATATTGTAGTCCATATATTTTGTAAGGTATTAAGCCTCTTGTTGTATGTTCAAGTAGTGTACTCTAGGGAGTGTTCCTAAATGTTTGTGCATGCGATTTATTCTACATAAACCTTTAACAAGGTTAATACTTTTGGTGAGTATTTATTTGTTGGTTTCATCCCCATTGTAGTTGTTCCCCTAACATGGTTTACATGACAAAAAATATGGTGTTATAATATTATGGATGCTTGTATTTTGTTTCAGTTGTTTACTTTTCATTGAATTTTCTTTGTGGTTGAAGAATCAATTTTGTAAGGCTAAAAAATGCAGAACACTCATTGACCTCACCTCAATATTCCTTAATACCAAGAGGTTTTTCCTTAATAGGGTTTTCACAAAATAAAATCATGGTCTTATGGTGTTGTGGATTCTTGATTTATGTTAAATATCTAATTTTTATTGTATGTACATTGTGTTTCAAGAATCATATATACAAGGTTAAAAATTACAAAACACTAATTTACCCCACCCCCACCCCCCGTTTTAGTATAAGTGTAGTGGGAAAAATAAAAATACCCAGGTCGAGTAAAGGAAAGGAGAAAATTTTGGAGGAATTTAATGAAAATGAGATTCAAGTGCATATCCAAGTGGCTCCCTCCCCTATCATGAGCATGATTGGTTCCCAATGGGCAGCCGCTCAAAGTGTGCAGAAAGTTGAGTTTTTGTGAAGCTGAGAGTAAATTCCCATCATTTCAAATGTGACCATGACAACTTTTGTGATATGATAGACATGGTGAGAGATACCAAAATTGATTCATTTTCCCCTTTTAACTGTATTTTCCATGAAATGAAGGAATTGGAGATAGAATATAGATCCCTTAGCAGTAAGCACAAAATCCTTAAAAAATTAGCTATTGGGGTTTCTTCTTAGACATGTGTCTCTATGGAGAAAAAATTGTGGATGTAAGAAGAGAAGAAGTATGTTGACTTCTTAAGATGACTATGGATGCCATTGAAAATTTAGAAAATAGGGAAAGATCAATAGTATTTAAAAGACTTTCTTCAGACTATGTTAAATTAGATCCATAAGAGTATTAAGATCATTGAAAATTCTATGAACATATTGGTGGAGAATTTGGAGAGTAGGAAACTTGAGAATAAGGTTATTCATCTCAACTAGGAAAAATACCAAGAGGCCTTAGGACTATGTAAGAGGACTAGGGGAAAATTAGAAAGGAAAACTAAGAGTAACCCTCTATAGCATAAGGACCTAGAAAAGGTTGCATAGGACATGACCAAGCTAGAGGCAGAGGTGTATGAGATTATCAAGAGTATTGCTTGATTTGTTCCATTATTTTCTTGGATTTTTAAATTCTATTTTATGTTGTTTCCTATAAGTTGGTTTTCAGCTACCATTTTCTATGTATTTCTTAAGGGTAGATTTTTATTTTTGGGCATGTTTTCCCTTGGTAATTTTTTTGGTGTGTATTTCTAAATTTATAATCTTTTTTCGTTGAAGGGTTTTGGCTCCCTTAAAATCCTCATTTTATAGTAATCAAACACTTTTTTAATTATTCAAAAAATATTTGTAAACATAAATAGAATTCATATTACATATTATTTTCTATTTAAGTACTTCAATAAAAATTCTTAAATTTTATAAAGAATTTAAAGAAAAGCAAAAAAAATATATTGAACCATTTTATAAAATAGTTATATTAAATCATTTCATCTTTCTCAAGGTTAGAATTAAACTCATCATAGTAAAAGAAGTAAAACTACTTGAAATCAAATCATATTAAAATTAAAATAAAATTAAAATTAGAACTTTTATTAGCAAAAATAAGACAACTTTTAGTACAAGATAAAATAATCACATAGAGAAATTTTTTTGAGGAAGATCTATAAAACAATCAAATAGGGAAAAATTTGCTATTATCACGTATAAGAGAGAAAGGGGTTCTATAAGAAAAAATATTCTTAAAAAATATAATTTGAGAGTTAATAGTAACACCATCCATAAAAAAAGGGAAGTGAAGGCCATAGCTTATAACCATCAGAATAGTAATAGCTGTATGGAGAAGAGTCGAGAATATTTACATGATAACATTATTAAAAATTGAATTTACTTGAAGTGACAATTGTATAGATTGTGAATGAAAGAAGCTACAAAAATAGACGATCGTTTAAATATTTTTATGTTTTTATATGCCAATTAGGTAGTATGGGTATAAAAATTGAATATGAATAAATGTAGTTACTATTATACACTAAGTTTGCACCCTTATTTCAAGCTCTGTTGGTCTTGATAACTTAGTATAACATGGGAATCATCTCCAGGTTGTGGGACCTTTTCTAACTGAGATGAGACCTCCAAGTTCTAGGCTGGTTCCACTTGGATAATCACCTTAATTTTCTTCTAGACATGAAAAGTAAAACTTTGAGGGAAAGGGATAGAAGGAATGCTGAAAGGGAAATGACTGAAAGAAAACTACCTACTAGGTGATACACTAAAACTAGGGTTTGGATCACAATATAGAGTATGAAAATAATGAACAACTCAGGTCTAGGAGATCAAAACTCACTAAATAGGCTTGCATAAGTATTTCATAGAAGGGTCTGCAATAGAAAGAGGCTATTCAGGGAAAGAAAGGATTTCACAAACAATATCATTCCTAAGGGATTTAGACACAATTTATGACCTGCAAACAAACATTCACCTCTACAACTCTGTATAGGAATGAGATAGATAGTCAAGGGGTTGAGGTATACCCACAAGAGCATTCAAATCAAATCACAAACAATAATACACAAAATTGTCGAAGAGAGAAGGATCAGAACCCTAAGATACCACCAAAAACATCATATACATTGATTCAATAAGAGATAATTTAGACAAGGAAGCATAGGGATGGAAAAGATGTTCTCAGAAGGAAAATCCATCGAAGTGGCTATCTAGATCTTTGAATCACCTATTCCAACAGCAATTGCCCCTGAAAACATAAATTTGAACTACTCACGCCCTCGCATTCGACCAATAGGAACAGACCGGCAAGAAACTCGCAAAAGATACTACAATCCCTTTTGAAAAGGTCAAAGGTCACATCATTAGTCAAGAGCCAATAGAAAAAAAGCACGTCATAGTCGACTGACACCTTAGAAGGAAGAAGAAACTTGACCTTGCATCATATGATGGTCACATGATTGCATAGGATCAGAAGATCCCATGTGGTTATGTGACCACCGTTGGATCCTCTTCGACTACCAAGACACTTAAGATACTCAGACCCATAATAAATGCCAAGTATCCTGCCTAGAAACCAATAAGAATCAAGCATGTCAGATGGTCCCACAAAGTCATCAGCTTAAAAACTTGAAGATCAGACGGTAGTCACATGGTTGCATGGGATCGGAAGATCCCACGTGAACATGCGACCACCGTAGATCTTGGACAAGCTGGCATCCACACAGATCTCTGACCATCAGACCCACCAAAAATCCCTATCATCACCCAGCCGGCTGCTAAAATATGAATACGTCACCACCCAAGGACCCACTGCCGGAAGCCTTACTATGAAGAAAAATCGACGGTTGTCGTATGATCACAAGGAATATTCCCGCCCCTTGCGATCATATTGTATACACCTAAAATTGGTCACCTAGACTATTATCCCCCATTTGCTAAATCATCAATTGTTTATTCTTGATCAAATCCTAGTTCTATCATTTATTTGATTATTTTCTATGGGCTAACCATCTTATCCTAAGTCTTTATTTATTAAAAGGAATATTCCCTCCCCTTTTAATAAATAAAAAGCCCCCACTTTTCCTCTTATCCTAAGTTGCACAAATAAAGCATTATTCTTATTTTATAAAAAGGGAAAAAGCACTTTTTGTCTCATATGGACACAAAGGTCAACTCTTATTTTCTCATTGGAGGATATTTGTGCACATGGATTGCTCCTCTTTCAAGCTCCACCCTTGATTAAATCTTTTGCCTCTTAATCTCCATGGTCCATTGATTTTTCACCTCCTATAAAAGAAGAGCTCTCTTCCTCATTTGCACACACAAATTTTTATGCTATTGTTATGCTACAGGTTTTCTAGGTCATCTTGGAGCTTTTGGAGATATTCTTGCATCTAGGGCTTGAAGATTTGGAGCATTGTTGGCATTCATCTTGGATCTTCATCAACACTCTATCTTCTTCTCTTCATTCTTGCATCATCATGGCTTTCTTGCTTCATAGTTAGATTTCATTTCTTGCATAGTAGTTTCATTTTCATGGCATTCTTAGTTTAGATTTTCTTTATGCTTTAGATTAATTCATTGAATCTCTCATTGCATGGTTTACTAGCAAGGTTATTGGCTTAATAGCTCTAGCTGAGAGCATTCTTAAAACCCTTGCACTCCATACCTAGGGAGCTATGGATCGATTTGTGATGGCTCATTCTTGAGTTTCCTTACATGTAATGATTCATAGAAGTGTGACACATTTATAGCACACACATGTGACCATCAATGGATTAGAAGGAAGGGAAACCCATTGGGCCCGCTGTTGACTTGCTTCCACATAACAGCCTCAACCAATCAAAAGCATATCCCTCAGACTATGTGGTAGTGGACCCACTGACATGAAGCACTGACAACTAAGAATGAAGAAAGGGCCCACCCAGATAGGTGTCACCCTGTCACATGATTGCATGGGATCGGAAGATCCCATGCGAACATGTGACCACCATAGATCTTGACAAGCTGGGGCCTACCCTGCACTTCGAGTCCATTGCAGATTCAACCTGTTGCATGATCGCATGGAATCAAAAGATTCCATGTGAACATGAGACCACCATAAGTTTAAAGGGGGAGTCACCTTTAGAAATTATTTTCTCGGGAAACTTAGGCCTGTAGGAAATATTAAAAAGGGGCCCGCTCGACAACCTAGTGGCTAACACATGAAGGTGGTCATCTTTAATAAAGCACACGCGTTGTGAGTGGCTAAGTGGCTAAAAAAGGTAATCAAAAAATTAGAACAGGACCAGGGGTTATTTAGGGCTTTTGGCCCAAAATGACTATATTTTCAAATTGAGAGTATTGTAGACCAGGGAGTAAAAATGAAATGCAAAGACCAGAGGAAAAACATAAGGCCCATGAAATTTTTTGAAGGTATTCAACATGGTTTAAATTGTAGACCTCTGCATGAAGCCCAGCCTATAGCCAAAATTGAATAGATAGGGAATTTTGGGTAACATTTTGGCTATTTCTACTGGATGTCATCCTGCTAGACATGGAAACCAGTAGCCTTAATGCAATCCATTGGGCATGGAGTCATCACTTGAGCACAAAACTTCCATAGAGGGATGGAACTGGAACCAGAAGGAAAAACTTGTGCACAAGAACTTATTGGGAAACAGGGAAACTAACCAAGAAATGAAAAATAGGGAAACTAACCTAACCTAAACTAGCCAGTACTTAACACTGGTCAAACAAAACCATTTACTATTTGTGAAAAATAAATTCCCATCCTTCTCAAATTACAATAATCCACATGTCTCTGGAAAGCTATTAAAAGATAAATATAGGAGATATGAAAAATCACCTGCTTGACAAGGATTTGACTGATATGGATTTTACTCACTTGGTCAAGCAGATTGTAGGCACTATCATTCTAAGGAGAAACAACAAGCATCAATAAGACCTTACTTACTTGGTCAATGGGGACAACAAGCTGATTTGGTTCATTCTCAGCTTCAGCCTCTGGTGGAATATCATATTGGGATGCTGGCATAATTTGTACTCCTTTGATAACCTCCATCCTAGCCAAATGCCTAATAGGGAAGCCATGAGAGATGATGGACCTGGAGCTCTCCTTGATAAACTTAGGCTCCTGAGAGAGTATTTTGGTCTGATTGTTCTCTTCATCATGTTGGCTGGAAATGACTATCTCTTGCAATTTGTAGGTGTTCTCTGGAAGTGTGGGATTGTCATCAAGATGCAAGAAAAAGTATTCCATCTTGTCCCAAAATTGATCTTCCTCTTCTTCTTCTAGATTATCTTGTAGGAGAAGCATACCATTGTCAGTACAATTATCATGATTTGCTAAGAACTCATTTGTCTTGACTTGTGCAGAGAAAACCTCCTTGAGATCAGCAATCTTCTGCTCAATGATCTCCTTCTCTTCTTTGAGTTGAAAACATTTCTCAATCTACATCTAATAGCCTCTCTTATATGTTTCAACTATAGAAGCCAGGAATTCTATATTTTGCCTGAGATCTTCTAGCTCTCTCTCATGAAACTTCTCATGAGCTCTCAACTCCTTTTCTTTCTCAATCTGAAATTCATTGCCTCTATCAAACATGGCCTCCATAAAAATTTTTTGGTCTTCAACTACCCTTTCACAGTTACTCTTATGAACTTCCAACTCTTCATAAGCATCCTTCTGAGCTACTAATTTTCTTTGAAAATCCTCCTCCTTTTCAGCTATAGCAGCACTAACCTTAATCAAATTTTCCTTATAAACTTTGTTTAGTGTTGCCAGGTTGCTTGTAAGGGCTACTTGGCTTTGCCACTGTCCTACAATGATTTCTTCATACTGCTTCCATCTTGCATCAAACTACTCCTTTTCTTATGTCTGCATATTCCTTTTTTGTGTTTCCAACACCTCTTCATAGTGTCTCTTTTGTGCTTCCAACCCTTCAATGAGCTTGGCCTCATTTCTCTTGTATTGCTCTACCAGATACCTCCTATAACTTTGATCCAGCTGAGCCAAGGCTTGTTGTTGTTGGATCTGGGCATGATAAGCATGCTCTTTTATGGAAAGCATCTCCCCTTGAGGTTGCTGATATGTGTATTGGTGCTGCCACAATACTGAAGTTGGGTGGGTGGGGGGCAAGCATGAGGTGAATGTTACTCTATTGCTACAACTGGATAGTCCTGCATGAAATTAGAAGTACCACTATTCTGATAAAGCTGACCTCCATGAAACAAAGGGATGTCCTCATGAAAAGAAGGATGGTAATCCATCTTAGGTACTGATTCTCTTTGAAACCAGTGGATGTGAAGTTAGAGTCACCAAATATGAAAAGCAATGACCTCTCAAAGGTCTGCAACCTGCTAGAAGCATATCAAAACTATGACTTCTTGGTCCCACTGGGCGTGCCGGAATTGTTATACACTAAGTTTTCACCCTTATTTCAAGCTCTCTTGTTCTTGATAACTTAGTATAACATGGGAATCATCTCTAGGTTGTGGGACCTTTCCTAACTGAGATGTGACCTCTAGGTTCTAGGATAGTTCCTCTTGGATAATCACCTTAATTTGCTTCTAGACATGAAAAGTAAAACTTTGAGGGAAAGGGATAGAAGGAATGCTAAAAGGGAAATGATTGAAAGTAAACTACATACTAGGTGATACACCAAAACTAGGGTTTGGATCACAGTATAGAGGATGAAAATAATGAGTAACTCAGGTCTAGGAGATCACAACTCACTAAATAGGCTTGCATAAGTATTTCATAGAAGGGTCTGCAATAGAAAGAGGCTATTTAGGGAAAGAAAGGATTTCACAAACAATAGCATTCTTGAGGGATTTAGAAACAATTTATGACCTACAAAAAAACATTCACCTCTACAACTCGATATAGGAACGAGATAGATAGTCAAGGGGTTGAGGTATACTAACAAGAGCATTCAAATCAAATCACCCATAGTAATACACAAAATTGGAGAAGAGAGAGGGATCAAGAACCCTAAGATACCACCAAAAACATCATATACATTGATTCAATAAGAGATAATTTAGACAAGGAAGCATAGGGACAGAAAAGATGTCACAAAATACCTCTGCAATATCTAAATCATCAATGAAAGGTTATAGAATTTAGAAAACTAGAGGACAAAAAAATGCCACTGATAGCCTTCTAAGAAAGAGACTTTCTTCTTTACAAAAATGTGAACTCTCTGAGCACTAAGGCTCCAAAAAATATATATATATACATCTCAACTACACACAGATAGGAGTCAAAAACCTAACTAGGCTTATAAAGATTTTACATTAATATCAAACCCTAACTCAATCAAATCTGATCATAAATGTATCTCTGCAACATCATGGCCGATTAGATATTTTGTTTGAGTGCCCATCCCCATACTAAAAATGCCTGCAAACAAAAAACCTTGATCCAACTACTTCTTTGCAGGTCAGGCCATCATGAATTGTCAAATCTGATATTCTCAGAAGGAAAATCCATCGAAGCTATTGTTTAGATCTCTACATCACCTATTCCAACTACAACCGCCCCTGAAAACATAAATTTGAACTACCTGCACCCTCGCATTCGACCAACAGGAACTAACAAACAAGAAACCCATGAAAGATACTGCAATCCCTTTTGAAAAGGTCAAAGGCCACATCATCAGTCAAGAGCCAATAGAAAATGAGCATGTCACAGTCAAATGATACCTTAGAAGGTAGAAGAAACCCAACCTTGCATCGAATGGTGGTCACATGATTGCATGGGATCAGAAGATCCCATGTAGTTATGCGACCACCGTTTGATCCTCTTCGACTGCCAACACACTTGAGATACTTAGGCCCACAATAAATGCCAACTATCCCACCTAGCAACCAATAAGAATCAAACATGTCAAACTGTCCCACGATGACATCGGTGTAAAAACTAGAAGATCAAATGGTGGTCACATGATTGCATGGGATTAGAAGATCCCATGCGAACATGTGACCACCATAGATCTTGGATAAGCTGGCATCCCGACAGATCTCTGACCATCAGACCCACTGAAAGCCCTGTCATCACCCGGCTGGCTACTAAAATATGAACATGTCATGACCTGAGGACCCACTGCTGGAAGCCTTACTATGAAGCAAAATCAATGGTTGTCGTATGATCGCAAGGAATATTCCTACCCCTTGTGATCATGCGACCATCATTGGATTAGAAGGAAGGGCAACCCACTAGGCCAGCTATTGACCTACTTCCACATCACAGCCTTGACCAATCAGAAGCATATCCATTAGACTATGAACGAGTGGACCCACTGACATGAAGCACTGATAGCTGAGAATGAAGAAAGGGCCCACTTAGATAGGTGTCACCCTGTCACATGATCGCATGGGATCGGAAGATCCCATGCAAACATGCAACCACCATAGATCTTGGACAAGTTGGGGCCTACCCTACACTTTGAGTCCACTGTAGATTCATCCTGTCACATGATAGCATGGAATTGGAAGATTCCATGCGAACATGCGACCACCATAAGTTTAAAGGGGGAGTCACCTTTAGAAATTATCTGCCCGGGAAACTTAGCCCTGTAGGAAGTATTAAAAAGGGACCCACTCAACAACCTAGTGGCTAACACATGAAGGTGGTCATCTTTAATAAAGCACATGCATTTTGAGTGGCTAAGTGGCCAAAAAGGTAATCGACAGATTAGAATAGGACCAACGGTTATTTAGGGCTTTTGGCCCAAAACGGCTATATTTTCAAATTGAGAGGCTTGCAGACCAGGGAGTAAAAATGAAATGTAGAGACCAAAGGAAAAAACAAGGCCCATGAAAATTTCTCAGGGTATTCAACATGGTTTAAATTGCACACCTCTGTATGAAGCCCAGCCTATAGCCAAAATTGAATAATAGGCAATTTTGGATAATAGTTACATTATTTTGTTTATTTTTTGAATCCACTCACTTCCATTATCTTTAGCACAACTGACACTCTGGAATTTTTTTCTTTTATGAAAGCTTTGTAGTGTTAGGCCTATTTTCTGTCATTGTAAAACCTTATGAAAATGGCCTATTTTCTTGCAAATCTTCTTGAGTGCCCTTGGCCCTATGTTTTTCATGTGTCACCTTGCTCCTATCTGATTTGCATCTCCTAAATCGCCGAATCCAAGAAGTTATTCAGTTCTAAGGCCTACTGGAAATGTTTTCAAAATCTGCCACAGTGTCAAAAACCCACAATGTTTTCCAAAAGTTTATGATGTTTTCAGTCTGTGTGTTTTCAACCTGCGTTGTTTTCAACCCTGTACTTCCTGCTTTGTGTGCTTATTTGTTGACAAGTTGAAAACCTTGTGTGTTTTTGATCCTTTGCTATTGTGAAAAATTTGTGTGTTTTCGACCACCTAGTTCCCTGTTTGCCGGTGTTTTCTCTAACTATGTAGGTGCGATGATGGTGGGCCCAGGTTTTCAAAGGCTTTTCTCTGATTGGTTGTCCCATGACCGCATGTCAGACCTTTCTGACATGCGATCATGTGACTGCCTACCAGCTGTCTGCATGGTCCTGGTTCTTCCCATTGTTCATCTTGGTTGGCAATTTGTTTTCCTTCCAGTGACTTGGCGACTTGCGGTTACCGCTTGGTTTCTTGATTTTGGTGGTTAGTCTGCTAACATCCAGTGACTCAGCAACTATGTTATCACACAATCTCTTCATCCTCAGTGGTTATCGGCTAACTTTCAATGACCTGGCAGGTGGTCTTCTTCTCTTCAGTCACGTGATCTCCAAATATCTGGTAGTTATTTGCTAGCATCTCATGATCATGCAGGCGGTTAGTCACCTAGTCACTAAATGCTCGACCATCAGTTCATGGGTCCCAGTTCTTTTCTTAGATTTAGAGATCGAAGATCTACGGTCAGCGTATGATCTCATGGAATATTCCTTGCCCATACGATCATGCACCCACCATCCGATTGGGTGCCAATGGGTGTGCGTGTTGTGGGCTATTGTCAGTGGTGGTCATGTGGCAGCCTTTGGTTGGTTGTGACATGATCGCATAGCCCATTCTTTGGCTATGCGATCATGCGACCAGCCGACACGTGTCCTTGTTCCCAGTGCCAGGTGTTGATGCAGTTCATTAGTGGGCCTGAGTGTTTGTGATGTGGACGGTGCGGTGGCGGGGGGTTTGTAGGTGGGTCCTGTGGCAGGTGTGATTCGACAGTTGCAGCAAGCGGCAACATGACACATGGCAGGTGGGTCCAGGTCTAAGGCCTGGAAGTTGTTTGCGGGGCTGAGGTATGGTGTTCATAGGTTGTCACATGTTCACATAACCCATTTTTGGGTTATGCGATCATGCGACTAACCACCTTGCTTAGTGGTAGCGGTGGTGGTTGCGGCAAGGTGGAGGCATGTGACTTGTCACATGTTCACATAACCCATTTTCAGGATATGTGATCATGTGACAATAATCTGAACATCGCGATTGCAGAGGTCTAGGTATGGAGGGTTGTCACGGTTGCGAGGTTGTGGAGGTAACACGGCCGACAGATTTGCGGTGGGAGTGATTGTAACCACGTGGTTAGGAGACCGCAATCGCATGATCACAAGGGCCATTTCCATGGCTTGCGATCATGCGACCAAGCATATACATGAAACCTAGTTCTTTACAGTGGTGAGGTTTGTGACAGTGCAGTTGCGTGGCTAAGAGTAAAATGTTAAGGAGCATAAAGCCCGCCAGATGGAAAGTAACCATTGCAGTTTAAAATTTGAATGTCTATGAATTTCTAGTGATAGAGGGTACCATATTTTTATGGAATTGAATGCCAGATTAGACCCTATTTGGTGAGAAGTGATTTGCAGTGTGGTCCTGAGTGCTTGGTGGTTGTTTGCAGAGGGATTTGTACCATGAGGGGTGATTGCAATCTTTTCTCAAGGTGTGTTTGGAGGTGGCCATTTGTACTAGTTTCATGGCAGTTCCTAGTTTTGTGTCCTAATCTCAATGTGCTCATAATTGCAGAATCTATTTGAGATTTCGTTCTCCAGGTTGCTTGGTTTCCTGCCCCTTGCAATAATTTTTGATGTAATTTTTATTGGTTTGGTGGGGTGGTTGAATTCTTAACCCTAGTTACCCGTTGCTTGTTGCATCTTATTAGTTTAGGATTCCAAGGTAACCAGTGGTATATAGTGTTGAAGTTTTGTCTTTGTCTGGGTTCCTTTCTGCCATAGTTGTGGGGACTGGTTCCACAAATGTTCTTTCTGCAATGTATTTTCCTTCTTCTCTACATACATGGTGTTCCCTCTCTCCTCTCTGGTTATGGTAAGATAATGAAATTGTAATAGGTGTCTTATGTATAAGATTTCAGTGTATTTGCTCTACTCTCAGATTGTCTCCATTTGGGTTTTAGACTTATTAATTGTAGCATCAAGGGTGTTATAGTTTTTCTACTTGCATTTCCAGTGAGTGTCTGCAGTAGAGTTGTTTTTCACAGAAGCAACTGAGTCTAGGAATGGTATTCAGATATGTATGAGCTGAGGTATCAAAGATGCATCATGCTTGTCTTCTAGTGGATGCTGGTTAATGTATTGCCTGTTCTTAGGTCTTTCTTTGGATAGGTGATAGCATATTAGGGTGCACAGGTGGTTTGCTAATGTGTGATCTAGTTAGGGTGAGTTTTTTGTCTTCTTGTTTCATAGCCCCATTGCAATCAGGTATTTGACTCTGTTGCCCATTGGATAAGGCACTGGTCTATGAGAGATTTGGGGTACTTCAGGAGTCCATTCAACCCAATGGCAATCATTGAAATGAATCCTTTCCCTTCATGTTGGTAGTAGTATTAGGAGGTTTCTCTCTATTTTTTAGACTCATTGCCTGCAGATCAGGTTATTGCATGAGGATTTGGTTTCATTTGGGTACAGGATACCTACAGAGGTCTGGAAACTATTCCATAATAATACATCTGCAAGCCTTTTGTTCATCAACTCAAGAAGAGTCATGAGTGTGTAGATGAGGCAATACCCACTTGAGTGAATGTAGAGCTCGAAGCAAAAGGATGATATTGTTTATCCTCATCAATTGGCACTTGTTCCCTTGTCAGACTTTGGAGTGAAGACTAACCAGTTTGTCAATCATAGTGTAAACCTGGCACCGTGTGGGAACAAGTTTAAAAGCCAACATGTAGTATGAAGATGTGAAGGAAATTTCAAATAGAAACCACCAAACCAAAAGGAGAGATGGACAAGGATTGATCCACGAAAATTTTTAGGGGGTGATTTGACATACATCCACATTTAAGTAAAAAGATAGAACTTGGGTAAGAGAGAATGTTGTAGCTACAAAAAATAATTTTTGGAATCTTGAAAAGAAGATAATGATAACTCTAAAAGGGAAGAAAAATTGGTTAAAAAATATTCTAGGTATGATTGGTGAAGTATTGTGTGTTTTTTATTCTTACAAAGTAAAGATCCCTTGGTATAACTGATAGGGGCGGTGAATCAGTTATATGGATTAAAAAACTTTATGCCCAACTATGGATATCATTTACTATCTTTAAACATGCATCTAGTAAAGTATTGAAAAATAAAATCAAGCTTAACATAATGAAACACATAACACCATATTTTGATAACTAGAGAAACCTTCAACAAGGGAAAACCCAGATGGGGATGGTACCCAAAAAATGGTCCACTAATCAAAAGTGTCTTGTGAAAGATATTGACCTTGTGAGGATTCTATTACATCTGTATAGTGTATATATCCTTTTGAGAGGACTAGGCCCTGTTAAAAGCCTTTGATCCTCTGAGGATTCAATTATATAATAAAAACATGGGATCTTAATATTTATACAAAGTGATCAATGTACATACAATACATATACAACTTCACAATGCAAAACTTTTACTCCTACTAATATCTTTAATATTTGATCAGTCCTTATAGGTGATCACATAAAATCAATCATATAAGTGTCCTTCTCTTCTCTGATTATCAAATTCACATACACAAATAACATACAAAGTGGGCATATGTCAATTATATCATTACAATATAATTGGCCATGTCTCTTAAACAAAGTATCTTCCTTTATACCATTCTCTTTATCCAGTCGACCCTTAAATTAATTAGACATTACCAAAACTTTAATATCTCATTGTGCCCTATTAGGATGGACATCTGGAATGTCATCCAAAACTACTTGATACATACATATATACATATAGATATATACATCAATTGCATACAATCCACAAATCTACATATATATATATATATATATATATATATATATATATATATATATATATATATATATATATATATATATATATATATATATCTACATATATATATATATATATATATATATATCTACATATAATATATATATATATATATATATATATATATATATATATATATCTATAGATATATATATATATATATATATATATATCTATAG